>JAIPRL010000221.1:112233-130979 GCA_025469235.1 Pemphigus obesinymphae
TACAAAACATATACATGCATATATATATATATATATATATATATATATATATATATATGATGTATATAGATAATATAGTCATATATAGGTATATATGACAATTCCGTTCCATGCATAATTGCAGGTCTCACCACTGCCTTATAAAATTTACCTTTTAACCTAATAGAGATTCTTTTATCACACAGAATACCTGACGCTTCTCTCCACTTCGTCCATCCAAACTTAATCCTGTGTTTCATATCCTCTTCGTTATCATTATATAGTATTCATTATGAATATTTTTTAAATTCTTCAAATCCACTTTTATATATTTATAATTGAACCATCTATACTTCTTTCTCAATATTTTAAACCAACTTTAAAAATCATGCACTCAATCCAAATTAATGATTTTAAGCTGGATGCTTAATGACAAACCCACTGAATACAAATGATTATTCTTATTGTATAGTTTATTATTGAATTTATTAAATAAATATTTAATATGTTTTTATGTTTCTTTACTATTATTGTTTCGAATAAATTCCATAGATAATTTATTAACTAAATTTTATAGTTTTATATTTTAAATTTATAACCATGAAATATATTACAATCAAAAAATACATTTAAGAATGCATGTGTTTTTTTATTATTTATAAATTATTTATTCTCTAAACAGGATGAATTAATGTTTTCTAATATCGGATAGGTACATCAAAATATACAGAATAAAAGAGCTTACTCGCGAATTTAATTTTAAAAGTGAATTTTCGCTTCCACGTAATATTTCTTCATATCAAAGTCAAGTTATTTAAATTGATATTAATTGAAGATTTATGACATTTTCGCAGTAGCAACTATAATATAATCAATATAAATATATTATTTTTTCATTGTATTTACAAAAAGGATGGTTAAAGTAGATATTTTTTTTTACTTGGTTATTTAACATCAAAGGTATTAACTGTTCACTCAGTTAATTACAAACTACACAATTAATTAATTGTAAATTAAAAAAAAAATTTTAATCCTTTGAATAAGAATTTTTGTACTTTAACCCATTAATTAATTAATGTCAAACTATATTATATAAATTATATAATAATTTTAAATGAAAATTAAATTAAATAATAATAATATAGATTCAAGCATATAACTTTCATCATATTTTATATCGAATCGTCTGCCTACAATTTTCAAAAATTTCAAAACCTTCCTTAATATTTCCCTTAAACCAACTAATTTACTAATGAAAACTGCTAAAAGAAAATGATTTTTTCAAGCCCTTTCAGTAGTCCTATTTGAATTTTATCAAATGATTTGTAGTATTCATTAATCTTTTTACTAGGATATGTAGAAAAAATTGTAAACGTATTACAACTTAATATATAATATGTAATTGAAAAAAACTTTTTCTTGATTTTCAAATACATTTTTTTTAAGTACATTTATTTTAATTATGAAATTAAAAAATATTTTCCCCGAATACCCTACAGAAAATAAATTCAAACATATATTCAAAATAGTAATCAAATATTGGGTAGTAGATACACTAATTTTCCACTTACATGCTTCCGTTACGAGATGCACCAATAACTTTAATTGAAAACTCGAAAGTTATATAAAACCATTATTTATGATTTTCATTGATTTATAACTAAAATATTAGGTCACAACAAATCAATGTAACATTATATAGAGGTAATAAATGATAAAAACCTAATAAATGTACCTGTTAAATAGAAATGTGACATTTAAATATACTTAATAATAATAACTTAATTTAAACTGAAATAATATATTTTTTAGGTTTTCTTATTATAAAATCACACTAATTATTATTGATAATAATATTATCTGCTTGTGGTAGAGAAAGAGAGTTACAATTATTATAACTGATAAATTAGAATAAAAAGAAAAAGACAAAAACAATCAGAAATTATTACTGAGTACATAAAAATAGAATTTCAAGTTAGTTAAGTAATTTTACATTTATACATTTAACACAATTATATTTTCATTATAATATACTAAAAATTAAAAACAAACAAACTACTCCAATTAAAATATATAATAACCAAATAACAATTATTTTATTTATATTGTTTAAATTTAAATTCCTATTATTAACGAAAAACATTTTTTTTAAATATAAATTGGCATTCAATTAAAAAATGTTGGTTTTTCAAGATATTCAACGCAATTTTGACCAAATGCTTTTTTTAATTTTGCATCATATGCTCTAATTTTCCTTGTATTTAATACACATTTTTTCATATCCACCAATAAATCATAATTCTTTATTATAAACATAATAGCTTTTTTTTTGTAGAAACTTTTCATAGATAATACAATTATTTTTTTTAAATTTTTAGAGGTTAAACCTACCACAATTTTTTTTTTTTTACTTAGATAGATTTTAATGATTTATCTTTGTTGTATTTGAATCGGTTGTACTGCATTATTTATAGCTAGACTTCCCCACATCAACATACCATATTGGAATATCACATGATATGAATCGAAAAATTGTACATACAATTTTTACTGGTGAAAATGCTCTTAATTTATAAAAACTGTAAGTTACAGTGCTTAATCGCGATACAATATTATTAACATGTAGATATCATCTCAAGTTTTTATCAATAATCAAATCTAAATAACGAATATTAGGAACTAGATATACATTTATATATATTTCGTCATGATATTTTTCATGACCATTTCCATAATTATACACTTTTAAAATAACCAAGTTATTTACATCTTTATTAATTGAATAATCAATAAAATTTATTTTTTCGTAATTAATTGATAGCTTTCTATAATTTAAGGTATAATTATAATATAATAATATTATAATTTTTTAAATTTCAGCGTACCTAGCTTTTATTTGCACTGCATCCCAAGATACATCAGCAAAAAAAGAAGACAAGTGTCATCTGCATATGTCACAGTTTGACCATTAATTGCTAAATTACATATACTATTAATGTAAATAATGAACAAAATGGAACAAAATACTACCTTATGGTAATCAGCAAGTAATTAATATTTCATGACCTTAAATTCCATTAATTGAAACTTTTTGTTTTCTAACAACTAAATTACTTTTGAACCATTTTGAACTTGACATTTTTATACCAAAATTAGGTATTATAATTACAGGTGTAACATGATTAACTGTGTCAAAAGCTTTAGCTAATTTCAGAAAGTTCACATAGACTTATTACTTATTACCATTATCAAGATTATCATATTAACATTTCGTAGCACTGTATAGTGCATTTGTTGTACCTAAATTAGGTCTAATATATCATACTGGTTTTTAGATAAGATTTTATTTTTTTCTTAATATTGTATTAATCTATTATTTATTTTCATTTCGAGTATTTTAGCAAAATTGTTTATCATACAGATTAGTCTATAGTATCTAATACTTAAACGGTTATGATTTATAAATAGAGGTTTGATTATGGCTAGTTTAAATTTAGCCAGAAATATACATTCTGAAACACTGCGGTTGTAGATATAGTTTAAGGATATTCATATTCATTCTGCTATGGATTTAATAATTTAACTGATACTCCATCAGAGCCTGATACAGTCTTATCTTTAAATTTATTCATAATGTTAAGGACTTCATGTATACTCATTTTTTCATTGTAAAAAAAATTCATTGATATAGAGTTCAACAAATTGTATGTTAGGTTGAATAATTTCACTCCCAAGATGAATAACAATACAGGTAATAACCTTATTAAAGATGTTTGAGACTCTAACTGGGACTTCAAATGAAATTCAAATTTCATTCTTAAATAATATTGATTTAATTTCCTCATTTTTTTATTTTTAGTACCTGTGATATCACTAAATAATTTCTATGTAAATTTAGTGCTATCAGAGACCCCTAAAAAATATAAAATTTTTTTTTTCATAAAGTTCTTTATTTGCCATTGTTAAAATCATCATAAATTAATTTTACTGTACCTATACCTAAAATCCAAAACACAAAAATCAGTAACTTATATAATATATTTTTAAATAGCCCATAATATAACCGAAACTAAAATTCAAAAGAAATGTTTGAATTCTTAAAACCGGTGAGATAAGCCAATAAAATTATATACCGTTTACAAAACCTAAAACTCGGTTTTATAATGAACGGTTTAAAAATATATATAAAAAAAAAGCAATTCATTATAATAATATTACAAAATATTTATTCAAATATTCCTATATACCTTGTTTTTATTATCACTTAAAATTTGAAAATAAATTTAAATTATATACGTATATACACATAGGTACTCTTTTTATATTCATATTCAAAAAATTTAAATACGATATTAATTAATATAAACAAAAAAAATGGAATTTAATCCCAAATAATTTATTAATTTTATTTTAAATGTTACTAAAATAATTAGGTACGTACGTTAATAAAAAAAAGTTTATATACTTGAATGAAATATCTGTATAGTTCGGGTTTTATGTCGATAAAAAAAATCATATGAAGACTGTGTTTGATATATTGGTTATAATATAAGAAAGTTTGAACGCATTTGTACTCAAATCAAACTTGACTAAACTCTAATAAAATTATATTTTGAACGAAATTAGTTTAGAAACTTTTTTGTAGATTTGTCAATAGTTCGGAGCTTGAATCCATAATTATGTACCTGAGGGTTGAAATATTAGAGACAGCTTCATTTTTAAAACATCTCGTGCGTATAAAAATCTATGCATTAATGTTTTTATAGATGTTTCACAACTTTTCAAAAAAATTAAGTATAGGTATTATTACTACCAATATTTTATAAAACAAAATTAGATATGTAGTGCGTAATTTTGTTTGTTAATTTATACAAGTATCTATTATAATTTTGTATTTATATATAACTTTAAAGATGTCAATTAAGTTACTTGAAGTAATAGATTATTGTTATTATAATTATTAGCTTTGCATAGGTGCAAATTGTTTCATTTTTCTTTACATTTATATTATTACATTTTTACCTAATATCTCTATAAATAATATTCATAAATATATGATACTTTCATAGAAACAAAATAATGTGACATAAAAAATAACATAGAAAAACATTACATAAACTTAATGTAAAAATAAATGAAGTAGAGCTCATATAAACTTTTTTTTTATCTCAGATAAAAAATATTTTCCTCATAATATAAATCTTGTTTAAATGGGCTGCGGATTTATGAATTCCTTAACATTTACCACTCAGACTACGTTATTAATATGTAATATGAAAAAGGGATTATTACAAAAGAAAAATGTCCGTTTTGCCGTTTATTTCATTCATATTTTCTTTTCAACTGTATTAATGCTTCTAAATAAAACTCGAATGCTTTCATCGTACAATACCAGTAAAACTAAATTTCTTCATTATCTCCGAATAACAGAATAAATTATAATTATTAATTAGTAAACAATTAAAAAATAAATAAGTATATTTTATAGGTATCATTTTTAGGTAAATTTACTTAGATATACTTTTACACAAACGGGTCGACCATGAATATTCGTATTTTTTCTTACATCTCCTTTGGTTATTCAAAGGGTTTTCAAATAGATAGCTATAGTAGCTATATTTCGAACACAAAAATACAGGATTATTTGGGTCTATCGGAATAAACAAAATGCAAAAAAATAACAGAAATAAGTGAAGGAAAATGTAAATTATATGTTATATATTATGTGTACCTAATCAACGGTTTAGATGAATATACTGTGCATAGAAATAATTAAATGTTTTCGTTTCGTCCATAATAAAACAGAAGATTCAAACAGAACACGATGTTTTTAATCAAAATATTGTATATGCGTAACTATAATATATATATACATATATTTTTCCCGAATGGATTTCGTGTGGTTAGCTTTTGGTAGTTTGCAAAAATAATTATAACAATAAAGCCACGTCACATTGTAGTAATATATGAGGTTAAATAGAGCTTAAGCCGCGATGGCCCAGCAGAGAACAACATATGTACAAAAACTAAATTCATTCTACATCCGGAGTGTTTAAAGATTTAAGATGTTAAAGATTCTCTCCAAGATGGAATCTATATAACTATATGGATCCGACAATATGATTTTTTTTTACCAAATGCAGAAATATTTTCGAAAAAACCATATGAAGTATTCGTAACATTTTCTTTACGTAAATTTTTGATCTACGCTTATATATTTAAAAAATATATCTAAAAATACATGAGCTGGGTTTTACTTGAGAAAGTTTATACTCTTAACTTGTTAATATTTCATCGTTACAATTTAATAAAACGTTTGCCCCGCTTAAAAAGTGTATATAAGTGAAAGTACACCGAACAAATACGTTTGTATTTACCAAATAAAATGGTATGAATATTGTATAATCTAAATTTATGTTTACAAGATGTAAGAGTATTTTTTTTTTTTTTAGAAATTATATTTATGTATTTATGACGTTAAAATCATCGCCCTAGGAAATGTGTTAACTACACACGCGTGTAGTGTACATTACTTTAATAAGTTTTACATTCTTGATGGTAGAAATATTTAACAACAAGTATGTTATATTATGTACTAAAATATTATTTAAATTGTTCAAATACTAATATTTTTCTACACTTTTTCAAAAATGTTTTAATTGTATAGAAATTCAATATAATATAATCTTTATTGCCAATAATAACCCACATTTTATAAATAATAATTGGAGATAAAAAAAAAATTTCATCGCAAATATAACTAATCTAAAAAAGTGAAAACCCAATGAATTTTTTAATAATAATAAAAACAAATTATTTTTTGTGTACTTCCATAATAAATTGCAATCATTAAAATTTCAAACATTAAAATACCTCATTATCTGCTTTACATTTTAATATTGCAGGGTGCAAGAATTCAATACATAATAGAATTGAGTACCTATAATGTTTAGAAAAACATGTTCTTAAATTATTTTTATTAAAAAAAAAAAAGAATGAGAAAGAATAAACGAGATGGCTTGGGAATATTTTAAGGAGTGAAGAGTCAGAGGCAGTGAAATTAGTAACGGGAAGGGGAGAGGGAAAGGCCGAAGAATAAATGAAGGATGTAATTGAGAGTGGTATGAGGTAGGAGTGAAAAGGATAAAGGAGATCGAGTTAAGTGAAAATATATATATATATATTTTAAACATATTATTTATATATTAGGAAATACTTTTGTATATTGTAAACATTTTTTGTAACATAAGTTAAATTTAATTAATGACAATTATTAAAAAAAAAAAAAAATTAAAATTAAGGCTCTAACTTTCATCTCAATAATACTCACAAATATCTTTTGTAGTATTTTTGGCCAAAGGTTTTATAATAACGCATAAGCAATTCAAATATTAATCGAATTGATAATAATAATAATACATATTAACATTTGATATCTTTAATTTAAATAACTTTATTTTTTTTTTATTTACCTATCTTAACGATGAATTCTAATCTTATTTTATTATATAATGTAACACGTTTTTCAATAAAAATAAAAATAAAATACTTATTGTATTACGTTGTATATATATTATATTTAGTATGTTTTAGCCACGATTTTCGAGTAAACCAAGGCACGTAGTTAATAATCGTTTATTACAACATTGCATATAATTTTTATACTTAAATGTTTGCTTAAGTACCTGGTTGATTACATATTTTTCTTTAGATTTTTGACATTTAAATTGTTTATAATAACACTTAAATTACTTAAATAATAATAATAATAATAATAATAATATGAAACCATAATGGATTTTAAATATTTAATTACCTAGATATTCTTCATTGAATTTTATAAACGCTATAGCTTTTATGTTCAAATATTAATTCACTACATGTTTGATGTTATGTTAGACTTAGATTCGTAATTGTGTTAGAAAATTATATAAATTAAAATTCAAAAATTATCTATTCCGTTTGCGGTTTATAAATATAATATTTTTTTGTTCCGATTTGAAAATTTTTGATGAAAATAAATGAAATATTATGAGTTCCGTTTAATATATATTTTTAATTATTTTTTAAACATTCACTAAATGTTAACTATGAGTTAAATTACAATATTAAATTATAATATTAAAATATCAATGTGTGTTCCGGTTTCTCTAGAGGTTTTTGAAATAATTAAAATATTAGACTCCAATTTCGATTCGGGTACTTTAATATAAATGCCAATATCAAAACTACATGTTCTTAGTATTTTTTATTTATTCATTTATACATACGGAACAAGCTCAAAATGAAATGACAATAAACAAAAGTAAAAGAAAAGAAAATGAAACACGTAAATAATAAGAAACCCCAAACAATTTAAAAGAGAAACCGAGTGATTATTTGATAGAAGTTCTATGAAAAATAGGAATATTAAAAATGATAGAACAATGTGTAGAACGAATATCGAATAAGTATTATAGTAATTATATAAAGTATGTAATTAGACCTAATTTGTAAAAAGAGCTTCATATTATCAGCAAAAATAAGTAATTTTGCATATTGGAGATCAAACGGAGCAGAGTTAATAAATAAAGAAAAAAGTAAAGGGGAGAGTATAGAACTAAAGTCACACAGGAAGTTTAAGCAGTAAGGTTGAACAAATATCCCCAGAAATATTTTATATTTAAATTTAAATATCAAATATATTAATTTATAAATTATAAATATTATAATTATTATTAATATTATTTGTATTAATTTTTTGTTATTTTCAATCAACTAAATAGGTACGCGTCATGAAAGGAGAGGTTTTCTTATATACCAAGAAAATCTATTTTAATCAGGAGAGAATGGTTAATATAATCAAATTGCTTTTGAGGATTATGTATATATTTTTAATTCTATTTTGGCAAGAAATTAGGTTAATAATTTCTAGAACTATAATATGGAAAACATAATTTTAGTTCATAGGTTGTACCATTGATTTTTATCTAAAATTTAAAAATAATATTATATAAAATATATTTTATATGGTGTAATATTTACAGTATTATACTGTATACGAATATATTATTGAAATATAAAATAAATACATGTATGATAGTGAATTTTTCTGTTGATACTTAACTTTTCATGTATTTATAATGTGATCAATTGTATTATTATTAAATTTTCGAAAATTATAAAATCCATATTACAAGTAATATTTTCAGATAATATACATGAAATACATTATATAGATAATATTATATTTGTATGTAGACTATATATTATATTTAAGAACAGATTAATTAATAATATTATATTAAAATTAAATTATACCTAAAATATTATAATTGGAGATATTGGAAAAAGTAATTATTTGAAACTAATAAAAAAAAAATTTTTCCTATATTAATATAATAAATAATCATTATTTTAACATACGAGTAGGTAGGTACATACAACACATATTATTCAAAATAATGTAAATTTGTCAAAAAAATCATCTTTCTATTGAACTTTTTAAATTAAATCTATGATTATTGTCTATTTAACATTTATAAATTATAGGTATCAAATATTTAAATGGTATCTTATATTCTAGTTATTTGAGAAACGTACAATATCAGCATTTTTAATATACAACATAGCATTTATTACTTACATTTAATATTTTACTGTTACTACACCGATCAATAAATGTCAGGTGTTTTAAAATACGCTACAACTTTTGCTATTAAACAGGAGTAAATAATAATACGATATGGGTACTTTACGACTTATAATAATAAATCATTATTAATGATGATCACTAAAAATTTTTGAAAGGCCTAACTTTAATAGGGAATTATTTCTATACATTATACTCGTATAATTTCTAAAATGAGTATAAAATTTTTAATAGTTTGGAGTACACAATTTATAAGTCAAATAAACATTATAGATAGTAATATTTAAGTAATTAAGGTATAATGAATTTTAAAATAATTGATCTGTATATTATAAATTGGAAATTTAATGGAAAAAATAACTCAAATTAGTTCAACTAACTTAAAAAAGTTAAACAAAACTCAAAAGACTACCTTAGACCTACACTTTCACTTAAATCTATCTTCCGCATCTTCTTTATTTACCTCCAACTTCTTCATATCGCTCACCATCACACCATATTAGAACCATATTAACTTCATTCAGTTAAAGCAACTGATAGTCTACATTTTTCACAATATGCTTTTTAAATATTGTGTACTCCCAAAAGTCGTTCACTCATTTCGCTCATCAATGCAAACAAAAAGAAAAATAAACTAAAATAACAAAAATTAATGAAATATAAATTTACCTAATTATGTGTTCATTCATTGACAATAAAAAAATACACTAGTTGGGTTAATTAGTTAAAAGAGTATGAAATAGTAAAATAAATGAACTTTTTAATTTAACTTTTCAACTAGTTAAATGCTATTTCCTTTATATATAACCTTTATCATTGTTTTTATCAAAACCTATGCTCTTGTGGCCTATTGAAACTATCTGAACCTTCCTATATACTGTATCGAACGATGTCGTATCCTTTCGGTCCTAATTTCAGAGTACTTATCAACGTATTTGGGCCTGACAGACCG
This sequence comes from Pemphigus obesinymphae, assembly GCA_025469235.1. Taxonomy (NCBI): domain Eukaryota; kingdom Metazoa; phylum Arthropoda; class Insecta; order Hemiptera; family Aphididae; genus Pemphigus; species Pemphigus obesinymphae. Next base: position 122,796 of record JAIPRL010000221.1, read on the forward strand.
GACCGGATTTTCTCCTTTCATACGACCGTTATTGAAATGCTATTTCGTAGTGTTTACAGAAGCTAACTAGAAGCCCACGATGACTTATACAAATTCATTATGGCGAAAAGGCGTGTATATCCTGTAATTACCAAATGCACGTATAGGTTGGGTTAGCGGTATTACCGACAGCCAGGTAAAACCGATGGGTTTTCCAATGGCTTGTAATTTTATTTTTATTTTATCTGAAAACACTTTTAACGCGTTGTAAATGCGTTTCGCCGATTATTTTACAACGGCTCTCAGATATATATTACGCAGTACACAAAGGCAGTCGATCGGAAATTACACATACACTGAATGCACTTACTATAGCTGTACACAGATATATAATATATATATATATACATATATCATGCATATTTATTATTTTATAATCATGTATTATTAGAATTACAAATTCCCTGGTTTTTTTTTTTTTTTTTTTTTTTTTTTTTTGTTTTTTACGAGAAAACTTAATTAGGATTCACTGCGAGGGGTAGGCTGATGAATTCACAAAAGAGAAATATTTATTACCGACCAAAGGTTGATATTTCCTAAAAGAGTTTCGGAAAAAAAATATTGAAAAATTGCATTTTGTTTCCGATTTAATCGACACAGTATTGTGGTACATTGAAAATTCTAATATAGTAACGATATATAATCATATAATATAACATATAGGTATAGCTGTTTAATACTTTAACAGTAAATTTATTAAGGTAATGCATTCACATTTTTGAGCATGTTAATTATCTGAAAATAATTATAACATAAAAATAACACATTAATTTAAACCCTTTTATAATATAAAATTTGTATTCAATATTAAAAAAAAAAAAATCAAATATTTTGAAACCTAAAAAATTATATACAATTAGATACAGTTTTATCGTAAACATACATTCACAAAATTATGGATTGTAGTATACTAAAGCGTATAATTATAACTTCAAATCGATATTTCGAGTTGTTAATGTTTAGACATGTTTTTTGTTCAACTGATATAAACACGTTACACAATAATACAATTTTGAAAACCTCTGCTATGAACAAGTTACAAACACGCTGTTAATATCATGTTTTACACATAATTTTGGGTTTAAAAATAAAATTTAAAAAACATGTGGTATGTTTAAACAATTATATCACGTCTGAATGAGTTACTGACGAATGGTGGAGTATGAAAATTTCTGTAAAGTATTCTCTAATGATTTTGAATTAATATGGAACATCAATAACATCGATTTTAAATTCTTCGTTCGTCTCGAAAAACCAAAAAAAAAAAAAAAACGATTAAACAAATCGAAAGAAGAAAAAACAACGAAACGATTCGGTATACTTCTGTACAAACGAGAAGCAAATATTTATGTGTAAACATTTAACTTGCCATACGTAGCACGTATGACAAGGAGAGATAGACTTCGGTATCCTGGGATTTCCCCAGTGGGGACCATCACCTATATATTTGTGAAATTTTGCCCGTAAATCCTCGTAGCCCCCTGACTTATTGACAATTACAAATTACATTTTTGCTATTCTCCCGAGAAAAACCATAGGTACCTGCTCAGAATATTAAATGGTTTACGAACTCTATGAATAATAATATTTACTATGAATTGCAGAGTTAATAATGATCACTCATATTTCCATACATTGTTGTCCAAAATAATGAAATAATCACGTTTTCTGACGATTTAATTTTATATTCGGTTACATATAATAGGTACTATTCACTATATTATAGTATGTATTTGTAAAATGTGTCATCGAATTTATTCAATTTTTAGCAATTCACTAAATAATATTGGTATTAATCGGAAGCAGTAGCGGAAACTGACAAGAATACTTTCTATAGGTACCTAATGTTTTTGTTGGAATGTATTTATCATTATTTTTACTGTACTTTAAAAAAAAAAACTATGTATTCTTGTATAACCATTATATTTATAAGATAATGGAATGTAACAATAACAGAGAACATAAAACTGGAAAAGCTAAAAGAAATGTTAAAAATAAAGAGTACCTACTATGTAAGTTACAATAATCGGGAACAATAAACAATTCGTTTTACGCTTATAGACACTCTGTGTTTGAAATTTAAACTATGAAATTGTATATTAAAATGTTCTTTTTATCAATAAATGCAATATTCTAGTAAAACCACTATATAGATATAATATACAAACATATTATATTACATTAGTAATGGGCATTCTCTATTCAAATAATTGTACATGGTATTCTTTTGATAAAAACTATTGCGAGTCGTTTGATAACCGAATTTTCCGATACACTATAGAATAATTTCATACAAACTATATTAAATACTAATCATACTACCATATTGTTTGATTGCTATGTCGAATAAATTTTCGATAATTGAAGTAGTCAATAGTGCTCATCATTAATATCTTTATATAGTACTATATGTATAATACTTTTTTTGTAAACTAATGTTATTATTTTATGTTAAATTTGTACTAGAAAGAAGTTTTAAATAAAATCGTGTCATTATTTATTTATATTTTCAATTAAAATATGTAAAGTACATATTTATTTTTTACGGTGAAATCACCTTGGAGTATATTTTCTATTACTGAATTAATCATGCCCAATTGGGGTTTTTACTCAGTATCATTGTATTTTATATATTTACTATTAGCTCTTTACGAATAATATTTTTTTCTTTAAATTCAGAAAAATAATAGCTGGTCGATGTATGTATAATTTGTTTTGATTATTTTTTTTGTTAATTATTCATTTAATAAATGTGATATTTTAAGATTTCCATTTTAACTTTATCTTATTTATGTACATATTTAATCAATTGAAATAAACGTTGTTTTTTTTTTTTAATTGAATATTAAATGAATATTATAACGTATTTTTCAATTTTACAAAATTAATTAATAATGACAGAGTTTAAAAAAAATAATAATTATAATAATAATAATATATATTGTCTTCGAAGTGTGAAAAATATCTTTGATATTTTATCATAAAACTCCACAATAAGTTATTTTAAACACATTGTATAAGATAATATAGTAGGTATGCTATATAATATCAGTATATGTAAAAAGAACTTTAATAAATTAATTCATTAAAATGTCGATTCTTCCTTCTGTATGTTTTTTCAATAGGTTTTTTCATTATTTTCGATATAAATTTTCGTGTTTAATAATTAATATTTTAATTTGGCAAGTATTGCGACAGAAAAGTTTACACAGATTAAAAATGAAATTCAAATGTATTTATGATAGGTAAAGAACTCACTGTTATAATTTGGTAATAATTTATCGTCCCATTGGAATTTTTAAACGCTCTTTTTAAAAGTTTGTAATATATATATTTATAGATAATATATATTATTAAAATAATTTTTGTGTGTTATATTTATTTTAATATTTTTTATTCGAGTTCGTAAGTATTTCTAAATTGTATGAAAAATGTGATAAAATAACACTGTTATTTGTGTTTCTAAAGAAAATTTAATTTACAATTAATAAATATTATAAATATTATTAATAAATTATATATATATTAATAAATATTGAAAATATTATAAATATTTTCAAATCATAATATACATATAAAGGTTTTAGTTTAAGTGTGTTTCTGGTACTTCGGTAAATAGTCGATGATAAGATATATTTTTATATGACTTGATTAAAAGCTAAAAATGTCATGGGTTGAAATGTTAGTCTTGCTATATGTTGTATACTATAATGGTATTATTATTATTTATAAATAATTTTGTTTTAATCCTTATTATAATTCCATTATTTTTTCTCTTTACTGTTATTAGGACATTATCAGAGCACTTAAACATTTTCTCGGAAAAAATACCTAATATATTTATACACTTTTTTTCTATCTAAATGCACAATGTCGTATTAGTTTAAATCGAATGATAAATCATATAGTCTTGTCGCAGTTAACCTATTTTAGTTTATTATTTTATTATTATATTAGTTAGAGTTAAAAATCAATTTACAATTCAAATATAATTGGATTTTTTATTTTTTTTTTAGTATTTCAAAACAACAATAAACTAAATTTTATAATAAATGTAACTACAGAGTTTAATAGATAAATTTAAATTTTATGATGGAATAAAATAATGATTATAGTTTATTAAATTTCTGAACACATTGTATACCTAATATTTAATATATTATATCTATAAACAAACTTACTAAGATCGTTTAGATAGTTATCTAAATATATATATATATATATGTATAGTTTATCTTCACAATATGTAAATTAAATATTTAAGTTTAGTGTGTAGGTGTGACAACGATTTGAAGTTTAATAATAATTTGTAAATAATTTAAATAATTTCATATTATGAAATTTTTTATACTGCAGAAAAAGAAAAAAATATATTATTTTTTCATAATTTATCGTTTATGATGAATATATATATATATATATATATATATATATATTATGATAACCTATGCAAACAGTATGATTGTTTTAGCTATTTTCAAAAAAATGGTTTATTTTAAAATAATATCTTACTGCATATTTTAAATTATTATGAGAGAAAAGTACAATACATTTCTACCGAATACTGGAAAATATTAAATCAAAATTGAATTTTTTTTTTGTAAAAAATCAATCATAATATAATTTCTTATAGCATTTTGGTAAATATAATTAATCAACAAAATGTAATAAGCACATTCATTTTATACAAAGTGCAAAAAGATAAGAATAGTATAAATTATTATTTATGTAAATTCTAAATAATATTAGATATATGTTATTATCATATAATAATAGTATGACTGTGTATATATAGATAACCGTACTATCAATTTTTATTCGTTGTTATAAAACTCTATAATTTCGTTATACGTATTATATAGTTTAATTAATATCGACAATAATATCGTAGTCTGAAGATACTTTATAATTGTAGTTACCTACTCAAATACATAATATAATATTGGTTTATTTTGGTTAATTTAGCCAACAGAATATAGTACTTACATATTTTACCTAAACTATATATTATGTTTTACAAGTTTTAATGCAACACCTCTCGGGTGTTATTCCTTATAAGTTCATTTTTTGTACGTACAAATATAATATTATTGAAATATATCTATATTGGGTTCTGGGTAAATATAATAATATATAGTATAGGAATCTACCTAATTTGCATAATACATGAAGTTAGTTTTTATGGTTTTTTATGTATTATCATTTTTCCCAGATTGAAATGTTTGAAAGTCCGATTAAATATCGTTATACCTACCTATGATGAAAGTTTGCTCGAGTGTGTAGGTATTTACACAACACCAGTCGTTATATGACCACACATTAGTATAGGTACATTTAATTAAAATTTTGAAAAATATCTACCAAGTCGATCGATTTGAAACACATTTACTACGAAAAATAAAAACTATTGTAGATAAAGGTTTGTGAGCGCCTACTTTGTAAATCAGATTGTTGGACTTACCTTATTCGGGTTTTTTTTCTATAACATTTACATCTAGTTGGAATAGTTATATATGAATGTTCGATAAATCGAATTTGTCACAGGGTATTATCTCAGCCAACGTACAACGCACAATTATTTAATTAAAATATACAGCTCTATAATAGGTAGGTACCTACGTTGCTAAGTGAATGAAAATAAAAATGAAATTAATATTAAATATAGGGTAAAGACGCAATCGATCCACGGAGATCATCGGGAAACTTTTACTTCCATGATTGGAAATTTGGGGAAGCTATCGGAGAAAACTGGAAAATACGGACGATAATAACGCGCGTCACAGAGAGTATAATATAGGTTAGATAAAGAAAAATACGTATACCACCGGTGGGGTGGAAAACGGTCCGGGAAATTGATAAAAAAAAAAAAAAACATAGTGATTGAAAATCATATGACAAATGATTGGCATTTTATACATAAGTATTTTTTTGTCGTTGTTGCAGAATCTACAAAGAAGCCGTCAGACAACGACAAGCTCTGTCGCGGACATCCAGCAATATTATCCTAAACAGCATACACCAACACAGAATTCAACACTACAGCCACAGACTTAGGCCACCGGACAGCGAAACGTCCAATGGAAACGGTATGTCTATTTTCATTAGCATTACTATTGTTGTTAGATTAGACAATTTACGAGATTTTCTGCAAACTATAATACGAGTAGTACATTATTGATATTAATATGTAGCTATGTAGCTAATGACGTGACGATTTAAATTGCCGTATTATCGCTGAATATGTCAAACCAAACATAAAGCACACCTCAGGGCATAAAAAATTTGATTTTGTGTATGTATACCTAGGACCTAGGTACATATTATTATTATCAAAAACAATACAGATCGCATTGTCATTATCTATTATTTTATTAAAATTAAGTACTTACCTATACAGTATAATATAATTTCATTATATTGTACACTTTAAGCTGTAGGTGATTATACTGGTTACTTGTGAGTACCAGAGTGGAATATGTCGTTATTATCATTTACTTTACTATCGCTATTGGCTATCGTTTACTTAACATTTCACGACAGATTGTGTGTTTTCTAAATGCGATTTAAATTACTTTTCATTTATCACAACCGTCGAATTTTATCGAAACATTTTTATAATCTCTTTTTTCGCTTGATGGCAATATAAATATTTGGAAAAAAACTAGTGGACGACTATTATCGACTGCAATTTCACATATCATAGATTCCATAAATATTGATTTTTTAAGTATAAGATCGGTTATTAACCCTGTCTGAATTATATAGTATACATAAATATACATATATAGTGTGAACATCATAATATTTTCTCGACTTTATTAACTTTTAATACATGTTGGACACGATAATCTACGTGTCGGCATAATTCTAAATAAAATATGTTTCTAGGTCAAAATTATTATATAGTATATACTATACTATGTATATAGAGTGTACCAAATATTATTACCGACTATAATGAAAATATTTATTATTATGAACACTACAATATTCTATTTATATCGTTTTCCAAATATATTTTTCATGGCTAATACATTGCTGCAGATGATCTGCAGATTTTATCTACATTTTTTGGCTTCAAATTAATATTCAGGAAATACATTTTATAGTCTTTACATTTTAGTCTCAGAAAAAAAAACACAAGTTCATATGAAATCTAGTAATCTAGGTGACAAATTTTCTATTGCCATTGTCATTCATTGACTTTGCCATTAAACATACCATTAACGTCCTACTGAATATTTCTAAATATTTTTCTGACACTAACTGTATCTAAAAAAAAAGTCCCATGATTTCATAAACCATAAGATAGTTATGATTTTTAATAGTGATTTTTTCACTACCCAATATTTGTTGTGAAAATTAAGTAGGTACCTATTAACATGCAAAACACCAAATAATCACACACTGCAATTTGATGGTGAATATGTGGCGTTTGGGAGCAGTTTAGTATATAAATAAAGCCATAATGTGTGCACGGAAAATAAAAAATTAATTGATATAATTACAGTAAATTAAATCTTGAAAAAAAATTAATAGTATTTTTGCATAACGCGTACACACAACTAACTTCATTTTTGCAATTCCGGTTGCCTGAGTCCATCGAATTATCAATAACGTCGTTATAACGACAACATAATGTACACACATTTTTGTATTCCATCATAACGTGAATCCATATCAGACCATAGGTAAAGTATATATATATATAAAGTATATAGGTATCTTGAAGGCTATAAGTCAAAACTATAATTTATAAAAATTATCGTTGGCTTTATTCGTAGGGTTTTTACTTAAAAAAAGATATTCAAAAATCAAAGGAAAAAGTTCTACACTTATATTGATTTTTTAATTTTAAAGATTAAAGGTAACAATTTAATATTTCATTGTTTCGTGAAATATTCATTAAGCAATACTAAATATTTATATCGCATAAATATAATATAGAATAAAAAATATCTAAGTTGTTACCAGTGTTGGGACAGATAACTCATTTTGTTATCTAGATAAAAGATATGGATAATGACAAAAGGATTATCTAAGATAAAGATAAAAGATACATTTTGGTTATCTAGATAAAAAGATAAGATAAGATAATATTATTAAACCTATTGTGGCAACGAATTAATGTTCTTAGAAAACATA
>JAIPRL010000221.1:131079-175004 GCA_025469235.1 Pemphigus obesinymphae
TTTATAATAAACCAAATATTAAATGCTTTCTAAAAGCTAAACGTATGGAATGGGCCGGTCATGTGTGGCGAGCTGAGGGAAGCATAATTCAAAAAGCACTGATTAATAACCTTACCAGCAAGCGTCCAAGGGGAAGACCTCGTCAACGTTGGCGGGATAGACTAAATGCAGATATAAGAATGGTGGACAATACAGCAAGTTTTGAGACTGCAATGGATCGTGACAAATGGAGAGGTTTAGTAGAAGCTGCAAAAGGCCTTAATGGCCCATAAAGCAAAAAAAAAAAAAAAAAAAAAAAATATTCGTATTAACAGCATAATTTGGTTCTTAATAAAAATATATAGGAAAATAAAAAGTCAATAATAGGTACACATATTGAAATAAGATAATATAAAAATTACTCATAGTGTAGAGAGGACAATATTATAGCTACATTTCTATCACTTCCTAGAGCCAGACCAGCAAAATTGTATCATCACGTGGCCATTACGATCTCCAAATGAAGTGTCACTAGTATACAGTCCATTATTTGGCATTCCATTTTGGGATTTGGCTAAACCTGTCAATACCTGAAATATCGATATGAATATCGTTATGATTTTAACTGAATATCGAAGGAATTAGTAGAACGAAATCAGACGGTCTAAAAGAAAAATCTTCATGAAATTATAACAGACGTCGTATAGGCGGACGCAGAGATTATGCGTGGCATGTGGCCACATATCCTAAACAAGTTAAATAAATATCATTGCAGGTAATTTTTTTTGATTATTCGTTTTTAATATTGAGAAATCAAAAAAATAGTAAGGTTCAAATCTGAGTCAGTATTATAATTCCACATAAAATTTCCCTGGCACAATATTTTTTCTCGAAATTAATGATAACTCTATTCCGAATTATAATTAGCCATGAAGAGTGTGGGAATATTATGCTACAGTGAGGCCCTCCTCATTACTAAAATACAATATTGTATTTATTCAAATCAAACGATTTCTCATATTGTTTAAAAATTGTTTTAAAGATAATGAAATAAAAATGATTTTTTTTGCAACTCCTCAAAATGTCATATAATAGGTAACTAATATAGATCTCAAATTATACAGCTAATTGTTAATTTTCTTCTTATTAATTTACTTATAGGTGTAGATTAAGGAAACGATTAATATGTTATACATTTTATTATTATTTAAAAACATCAATATCATTATAATTTATTCTTTTTGATAGGACTTTTGCTGATTGTCTATAATAATGTGCTCTTAAAATAAATAAAAATATAAATATATAAATGGTAATATATTATTTATGTATATTTTATAATAATAATGAATATTTAGAAGAAATTACATACGGGTACATCTCATTCATAATGCTCTTAAGAATTAAAATTATTTTATGGAATAAAATATGAAATTATATGGGGAAATCGTATTTACAGTATAATTTGGTTCTTAATAACAAACAATACAAAAATGAAAATATCATGTATACACATATTTGGATGAGATAATAGAATACTCCCTCATATTGGTTAAAGACCAATATCTTAGGTGGGTAAAGTTCTTAAAATTTTAAAGATAAAGATTTAAGACAATTGTTTCAAATGAATGGAGTGGATTATAATTTAATAATTAAATTCGTATATTTTGTGGACTGTATAATATATTTATTTTTAATGACGAATAAGTCCGACTCCGTTACGTGTTCGACTTTGACTGACTGGTGCGAACTACGGAGACGGAGCACTTTACAAATTTACAATGATAATATATATATGAAAACCCGTTATCGGGTTATCGATAACAAACTACAGGCCGCGACATACCGCTCACCTTGAAACAACATTTCAAAAAACAATTAAATAAATAAATAATAATAATAAACAGGATCTACATAACTTGATAACAATAATTAATAATTCAATACTAACACAAATGATAATAATACTACAAATGACAATACAAATATTAGTTTATAAGTTTACAATATAATCAAATTAATATAATAATAATATAAATTTCATATAGCTTTAAATATCGTTAATACAAAGGCCAAAAAAATCAATTCTATGTATTATGGATCGGGTTGATTTCCTTCGAAAGGCAATGGACATAATTGACGTACTGCACGTTTGAATGATCCCTCTGCTGTACGAACTGTAGCAACGCGTACCACCTTATCATTTCCGACATGAGTTTCTGTGATTCGTCCAATGCGCCATTGCAACGGTGGACGGTTATCGTCTCGCATTAGAACGACAGTTCCTACTGCTATAGTGGGTCCTGTAGATTTTGCCCATTTTTTTCGCTTTTGTAATAATAATAAATAATCTTGTCTCCATCTTAGCCAGAGCTGTTGCGTAATTTGTGTAACTCTTCTCCACCTCGTAAGCCGATTTGGAGATATTGTTGATAGGTCTTGTTCAGGTAGAGTACTGAAAATATTGCCTGTTAAGAAATGGCCCGGCGTAAGTGCTGATAAATCTGAGGGGTCTGTTGATAACGGACTGATTGGACGCGAGTTTAATACCGCCTCAACACGTACGAGTATAGTATATAGCTCTTCAAATGTTAACGAACTATTACCCAACGTCTTATATAAGTGTGACTTCATTGATTTGACCGACGCTTCCCAAAGTCCGCCGAAATGTGGTGACCGTGCTGGTATATAATGCCATTGTATGTTGGATTTCGACAAGAAGTTTTGAACTTTTTCTTGGTGTTCTTGTGATAAAAAAAGATTTTTCAGTTCTGATAGTTGATGACTCGCCCCAACAAAATTGGTAGCATTATCTGAATAAATGTCCGTAACTAGTCCACGTCGATCACAAAACCTTTTTAGCGCGTTCAAAAACGATTGAGTGGATAAATCACTGACTAGTTCAATATGAATTGCCTTTGTGACGAAACATACCCATAAACACGCGTATGCTTTAGTAGATGGCGAATTACGACGTAATGAGGACTTGATTGAAAATGGCCCGGCAAAGTCGACACCAGATTTTTGAAACGGTTTTGCAGGTTCGATGCGACTTTGGGGAAGATCACCCATGATAGGCTGCACGACAACCGGTCTGTATCTAAAACATTTAACGCATTTCTGTGCCGTCTTGCGCGCAATATTTCGTCCATTAAATGGCCAATACCTCGCTCGAATGCCTGACAACATAATTTGTGGGCCTCCGTGTAAAGTCTTCTCGTGTTCGTTAGAGAATACCAATTTTGTGAAAGGACTATCCGCAGGTAGTGGGATTGGGTGTTTTTGAAATATATCCAATGCAGAAGAATTTTTAAGCCTACCACCCACCCTAATGACTCCTTTTTCGTCTAAAAAAGGTTTGAGTTGAAATAGCTTACTTTTTGTGCTGATTTGACGCGAATTTTTTAAGTCGATTATTTCTTCGCTCCAACAGTTCGACTGCACTAACTTCACTATACAATTTGTTACATTATCAATCTCATATACATGAAGTGGACCGATTATTTTGTCATTGCCTTTATTTATGTTGTTTATAAACCGTCGACAATATGAGATTACGCGAACAAGTTTATTTAGTGACGAATACCTATTTAATATAGCCGTGTCGAATGTTATTCAATGTTGTAATCACTAAAAAAATTTTAAAATCCTAATGTTTCCTAATTTTTTTCCCCATACCCGTTACGAAACTGCTAAAAGATAAAGATATTTCCATTACTTCCAGTAGTCCAGTTGAAAGATTGTTAACGGATTTTTATTAACGAACTTTTTTACTAGGTTATGTTTGAAAAATATTTAATATTGTTAAGGACGTTACATGCTCGTTTTAAGGGATTATATTTTGTATAGTTAATTTTTAAGACATTTTTAGACATATAAAAATATAAAAATTTTAAATTGGTACCGTGTTTCTACCACTTTTTATTGTTATGAAATCTCAATATTTGTTATCTATACCACTCAAAATCATTGGTTTAGCGTCTTCTCAATATATTATGCTACTATATCTACTAATTAATTGTTAACTTTTGGTTATAATTTGGGAAAAGTAAATTTATGTGGATGGGTAAACTTCATGAACGTATGTCGTATATATACATAAGTAATTAAAAAACTTGATTTTAAGGTTTATTATTTATTAAATTAAAAACGAAAATTATCTTTCCTACATAACCTAGAAGAGAGACTAATAAACTCATTATATATTCAAAATAATAAGCATATGTAAACTTAAACATATGTAAACTCGCTTATTGATCTAAAAACACGAAAATACACATTTAAAAATAATGTTTAGAAAAGTCTCTACTCGTTCGCGCACAATAACAGCATATGTTATAAAAGATTTGATTTTTGGTTTTTGATCAATCATCGTTAATCTGCGGTCACGGATACACACATATAATGAACTTTATCGCTAACTTATTGTTTAAAGTGAAGGCGCCAGAGCGGCCATTTTTGTCGGACATTGTGTTATTGTCCCAGATATGTATGTACAGCCGTCTTTTTATTACAAACTGTATAATGTATTGAAGCCCAATATTCGTTATCAAAGAGGCGTAAGTTTACAAAATGTATATGATATCAACACATCAAAGCTTTACGGTATACTAATCTGACGATTTCAAAATTCAAAATACCTACAAGACGAAAAGTGTATTATTTTATTGTTTATTATCGTATTAACTCATATATATATATATATATATATATATAATGGTACCTATATATGTAACTTCGTTCACGGCCGCGGCATTTTTTTTTTTTACATCGATATAAACGTATATTTGATATTTGTATTATGCACTTATATGATAGAACTTTATAATATACTAGTATTTCTTATCATTAGTATGCATTTTGTAAACATTGACCTCTTTGATAATGAATTTTATGCTTCAATGATAACGTGAAGATGACCATCTAGTTAGATTATAAATATCTATGGTAATTATATATATATATATATATATATATATAAATATTTATTGTAATCTATGATAACGCATAGTGATATATAGATATAGAGTACGGAAATTCAAAAATCTGATAAGATTCAAGTTCCCGCGAAAATAGCAGAAAATAGTAATCTCAATCATTTACACGGGAACCGTATAACAGTTACAGTAATCTAGTTTATTATACATATAATATATTTGTGCGTGCATAATATATAAAGTCATCACATTATCACTGATAAATATGGATGTACGACTAACAAATATTTTTGATAAAAACCTAAAAACATTTTTAACTATTTTTGGACCCAAATACTTATACATTAATCGAAATGTATAAAAAAATTAATCAACATTCCCAATGTTCTACTGAATTTTAGGAAAACTTGATTTTTTTTCTTCTATCTCAGAAAAAAATCTAGGACAAATGAAGCTGTTGGATCGTTTGAAAGAACTAAGCCCTGATATCCATATGTTATCAAAGTAGATATTATGGTTCTAAACACGAATAAACGATAGTCAAAAGGGCAGTTTGAATAATAAAGATCAAAAAGTTAAGTTTAATCTCCTCCGTTGAAAGAAAAAAAGTCAGTAATACGTGCATCATTATAGTTACGATTATTCTTCTTGTAAAGTACAGTCATATCATCCCCGAATTGTTCGTTCGTCGTTATCACGTAACACGAGTAATACGTGCGTTAAAAGTTTTAAGACCAATATAATGTATTTTTACTCGATTTATATCATACACAGACTTTCATATAAGATATCTAACAAGGTGAGCCTATATACGTATAATTTTACGAGTCATTCACGTATAAACACGAACAGGACGTATACTTCAAATATAAGGGCTTAAAATTTTTAATTTACGATCGTCCATATGTACACTATAAACAACCCCAGGGAGTAAATAAATAAATTTATGACAAAATATTATAACTATTATTATATCCGGGTCATCGTCGTGTAGTAATATAATGTGTAGTGTACGTTAAAAGTGTCAATTAATTTTTTTCAAGAAAAACCTTTATTAATTTAAAATCATCCTTGAACATTACTCCCTTAAAATGTGCACACCAAAGTAATTTTTCACTTTTATAAACACTCCTGATAGACGCTTCAAAGTATGTTATCCGTTTGAGATCGGTATTCTGTTCGGTGTCTTTGCGATGGTTGTTTGAAAATGGAATCTTATTTTCATTGGTTTTATTCGGGAACAGAAAAAAATTACAGGGCAAGTGTAGAGAATCAGGATGTTGTGACACTACGATAATGATTTAATCATGTTGTGCTAAAAACTGGAAAATGAACAATGACCTATGAACCAAAGCGTTATCCATAAATCACTTTTCCAACTTAATCGGTACTTTTCCCCTAACAGCTACTGTAATATATCCCTGCGTCTTCTAACACAAATTCTACAATACATAATTAATCGATGGTCGACTTGAATAATCTCGTAAACACGACCCATAATTTTGACGGTATTAAGAAATTTAAGGCCGACTAAGTCGATCATTGTCTGATGTATTTACCTGGCCACCTAAAGGCACTAAAATCATCCAAAAACATGATTTTCTAAACCATGCATTTTCGCTAAAAGCTTATCGCACAAACTTAAATATATCTCTATTTAAACGAAATTCTACGTCCTTTATGGAATTTTTCACGACATCCAAACGTTACTAGATAAAACGCTTATAAAATGAATATACTGAAAATCATGATACAGACACCAACACTAAAATGCCTCTGTCAAGTGACGTTATCGAAGTTTTTCTGAATATACCAATATGAAAACTATAAATCAAGGTTATCGAATAATATCGAACAACTTGAAGATTCTACTTTAATTAAATCAGGTATTCCCAAATATTGTGTTTGTATCACCACATTTGTGTACTTTATTATGTTAACAACTTTAATATTATAAATCACTCTGCAAACTTTATGAATAAGCAATATTATTTTTAAAACAATGTTATTATAAAATAAATATGTCTTCACAAATCATAAAAGTACTTTGTTTCACTTCGGTAATCAAATAACAAAACATTTTTGAAGACAGGACATTTATCTTTTAGCTATAAGTACATAATGCAACTGATACAATAATATTTAGTGTTTAGAAAGAACAATGTTCATGAACGTTCATACATTGAAGTTCATATTTTTAAGAAATTTAATTAATTTTCAGGCCGTTCAAATTAAATAAAAATATATTTATATTTCACTATCAACCCTATTAGAATTAAATATAATATATTATTGATTTAATATTATTAATGATTATATAAATATAAAAATATAATGCTCAAAAGTCCTCATTCCACGAACCCACCATAAAACGAATATGATCATTTCTATGAATCAGTAATTTTTTGATAAATATATAAGAAAAAAATGATGAACGCACTAATTTTTTAAAAAAAAAAGAATGTGAGCGTATACCTATGAAATACATTTGAACATGAATCTTTTTTTATGTATTAAATGTGAACGTGAACGACTTTTATTTTTAAGTAAACGTTCCGATTACTGATAATAATCAGTTATATACTAAATCATGCAAATACCTTTTTTTATTTCAAATAATTTATAATATGTGTTTATGATTGCTTATATTTTAGCAACATCTAATATAAACTACTATTACGTAAATAATTCTAATTTAATTTTATTAAAACTTCAATCATACTTTTAGTTGATCACTTGGTTAATTCACTTTATCGATACTAACCATGAAGTTTTAAACTTGAACGTAATTTAGGTTTGGTTTTAGGATGTTTAACGTTTACCATCAATAACCTCAAATAATTTAGATCATTTACATGTATTTAATTCGTCTAAAGGAGATTTAACATATAATATTCCTTTAATCCATCGTTGTTCTTTTTTAGAAGGTTGGTAATCAATATTTTTTACTCTCTCAAGAACAAATATCATCATATTATATATGTATCAATAAAAATAAAATAAAGTTAATGTTGTTATTTAAACCCTCCTGCCCTTACTAGCCTTAGAATCTATTTAATTTATTTTCACGTTAAATTCAATTGATAAAGAAATCTCAGAATAATCCGGAGTATATTTAATACTGGTTTTGTTATCTAAATCCACATTATTTATTTATTTATTTTTTGCTATATTGAAATTTATTTCTTTTAATATAATTTTATTATATTGTGCTACATAGCCTGTAGGTAATATTTCTTCATAACAAAAACACATTTAAATAAAAGATAAAAGACGAAATATTACGTATAAATTATAATAAAGGCTAACAAAATTGTAGTAAACAAACAAATTTTAAATTTTATAAATACTATTTACATATTTCATAGAGTGCTTGGCATTTTGTTTTCGTCTAATCTCGTAAAATAACACTTTCTATGTAAAATTCACAAAATACAATTTGATGTCTTATCTAAAACATGGGAAATTTACGAAGCGTGATAAAAAACAGAGGTCTAAAGCGTCGTTATCCAAACACGACCGTGTTAATCCAAGTTATGCAATTCTCTACACTACTGGAGCTGTTCGAGCCCACTTATACGACTTAAAATCATTTTTAAATAAACTATGCATTATAAGAGACACGTTTTAGGTCATTTTTTGTCATTATGAATTCAACGAGTAGGTATATTATTATATAATACAATCGGGGATTAGTTTTAACACCTCTCTGAAAACGAAAACGACGACGATAGTATACATCGCCAAGAAATAGAATAATAATGTAAATATATAAATATTTAATTTACTATTTTCGCCCAAGTACGATATTGCTACAAAACTATAAATCGGATCGAAAAGGACCTGATCGGGGTCTGATCGGACAAAAGTTTTCTACGCATGAATTCCAAATTTAAAAAAAAAAAAAAACCAATTATTTAAAAAATACTTTTTTCCGCCAAATATTACTATAAAATAATAATAACCAAGTTCGTATTTATTGTTAAAAACAAAGTTAAATAATTGGATAAGGATCATCGATTGTAGATATTATTACAGTATTATTAGTATAACTACCAATAGTATTACAGTGATCTACAGTTTACAGGTTACCTTAGTTTTAAACTTTTAAATTTCGTTTGTGATCCCCTTTAATATATTTTTCTTCTCTGCAAAATCTAAATATACTTATTTAAAATAAATTGTATTTTTGTGAGTTTTTATGTATGAAGGACACACTTTTTATTCGATAAATATATATAGAACCTTTAAATAATATAATTCTGTAGATAGAACTTGTCAATAATAATTTGTCTTGCACTTAGTTTGGTCCTCAAAAATATGGGATGGCCTTTTGAATTCTCGATAATATATTTTAACCACTGCACAGTGCACAGTTGTATACCTACCTATTGAATCGATTTCAGAACAGAAATATGCGTCCAATCCTGTGTACGATTCTATCAAAAAATTTCTGGGAAAAATACAATTTAAAACCTTTTAACACGCTACTAGGCACACGACTATATATTTTCAAAGGCTTTTATTTAGGCTTTATTTTCAAAGGCTGTTCAAAGGTTCCGCTTTAAACATAAAATAATATCGCCTTCGTCTACTCTCCATCCAACGATGAACTCTTTGGAAATCGCTGCCGGCGTACGATAAATTCTAATAATAGATAGGTATTATTAAATTGATAATAATGATAATATTATTGTATTAGCAACGGAGTTTACGGGGGGTTGTAACGGTTAAAATTATGGATCGCTTTGTGGAGACCTCAAAGTTGTACTGAAATTTTTGACACGCCATAGTGTGTCTCCGGCGACGCGTCAGTGCGTCATGGACTTTATTCATGGGATATTAACAATCTAGTCCAATAGATTATGTAAACATATTAACCACGATTCGTGACAGGCGTTTGTCGGCCACTCGGAAGTCAACTTCGGTAGTTTCGATATCGGTGTATCGATTGGTAAATGTTCGACAAATTGAGTAAACTATTATACGAGTTTATAGTTACAGAACACAATATATAATTTAGTACATATATCTATATATATATGTATATATATATGTATATATTCCTGGAGACTAAGCGACAAAAAAATTTTCAAAGCCCCTGCAAAAATTTGACAGTTTATACTAGATGTCTATAAATACGATGCCTTATAAATTCTTTTAACTTTTTTTTTTTTTAAATCTTAGTATAATGCATAGAATTTTCCACGATAATTTACTCGTTGAAATGACTTCTAAATAAATATAGATTTCAAAATTAATTTTTTTTTTTTTAATTATCAGATGAAAAATTAAAAATGATCATTAATTATTCTTTAACTTATATAAAATATAAATATAGCCAATTTAAAGAGTAGATGTTTCAAAAATATTGCTAAGTCCTAGTTTCTAGGATGCTTTTTAAGAATTTTTCAATTCGCTTTTTCTTTTTTAAATATTATATTATCGATATTGGATTTTTCTTTGAAGCACATGACGAAAATCTAAACAATTACCTAGCATCCCGGAGTTATAGTTTGGGTATAGAGTCCAAAACATCCAGCCGCGAAAATTCTATGTTTAATATTGTTAAAATAATATATTCATAAACAATTTTCACATCCTGCAAACAATTCCAATTACTCCCAAATATCAATATAATATTTGTAAATATTAGATAAATAAATTGTAATTTACGTATAAATTATATTCGGATATGAGAAAAAAATATAAAGATATACTGAGGAATATCGTAGAATATTTAACTTTTCCGATTTCCGATGAGAAACATTACATTTAATTGATATCTTCAGTATCTATTAATTATTATTATTATATTAAAATAATGTACACAATGCAATAAGCTATAACATTACTGACCGAGCTATCAATGCCAGATCCTACCAGGTATTTGTTTATTTATAAATATATTATTTAGAAACGTCCTGTAGTTCATACGATATACACCAGGTGTACCTGTCCTGAGAGAATTTACAAAATAAGTTCTAATACCTACATCTCTTAATTACATAAAAACAATATTAAATTATATTTTTATTATTAAACATCTAATTGAGCTGTGGACTATTTTTACTTACCTTATGCCTAAATCAAAATACTGATTATAGGAACTTTTTTGATTTACTATAAAAATACTATAAATTTAGCAGCTGGTCATAATATTTAATTAATTTCATAATATAAATAGTAATCATATAATAATATTATATTATGAATTATAATATAGATAAATATGTTGATAGATAGATAATTGATAGATATGTCAACAACAAAAAAGTAGGCATTTAGTAAATACACATTATTAAGTACCTACTTAACTACTTCAGAAAATAAAAATAAAATCCTAAAAATATACAGAATCTTGATACCATTGAAATGTTGTCGAATATTTATTGGACATTTTTTAGAAAATTAAATTTTTTAATTAATTATCGTATACAATTGTATATAACTGTTTTAAATGAAATTTTTTTTTAAAATATTGAAAAAAAAATGTAATAAAAATATTTTATTTGCCTAAGAGATAATATTAAAAAGTGTAAATATTTGTGGGATACTATAATATATTTTTATATATCTATATACCTATATACGTATTTTATATATTTATTATCAACGATATTTTAAAATCAAAATATTTGTATAAAATAAAAAACCTTTTTTTATTAACTGATCGAAAGAATCGTTGAAAAAAAGAAAGTCCCCAAATCTAGTTATTTATAAAAATAATAAAAATACTCGTATAACGGAAATTGTTGAGGAATGATGAATGTTTGTTCAAAAACGAGTCAACAGAAATGTCTGGTTCAAAAATCGTAGATACCATTTCAAACGAACAACAAATAAAATATTTCAGTTCAGGTTTTAAAAATATTATATATATATATATATATGTATGTATGTATGAATAGTTATTTACGAAGTAATATGTTATTTCAACCCAACTTAAGTAATACACTTGTGAAATTGTTTAAAGAATCTCATAATATATATATATATTATATATTACCAATGTAAAATACAGGTATTATAGGACCAATGGTTTTTTTTTTTTAATAAATCTTTCAAATATCTTTATAAAGTATAAATAGAGTAAAACAACACATTTAAACGTACATTTTTCCACAAAACTATAATGAATTGTGTTTAAAAAATGTTTAAAAATGAAAAGCTTAATTTTTCCATGTACCTATACATAATATGACATTTACGTACATTGTATAGTACAAGTTAAAAAATATCGTGTATAGTAATACATGATAATTAATGTTTTTTTTTTATTTTTTTTTTATTTCCTTCGGGTCTCTCAAGTCAAATCAGAATAATATATTATTTCATAATTTATACATTGAATAATATAATATCAGCTATGCATGCAAAATGCAAAATTTCAAGTCAATTGGTACACCGATGTTTTCCATATATATATTATATACTACATATAATATTATTGTCAATTTTGTTAAATGGGACTTCTCGACAGAGATCCTTTTGGTTACTTAATTTTCCTAAATAAATTATTGTAGTCCTGGTTTTTACATAAAAACGCCACAATCACACATTTAACATACATCATACAACGTATGTATTGACCCATACATTTTGAAAATAATTATATCACAATATCATAACCTTATATAGTTTTATATGACTTTTTCATAAACAATTTTACATAATCCTGCTCAATAAACATATTGGATTAAGAGTCCGTCTATTCGATTATCCCCCGGGGCTGCTCTCCGATTTCGTTTAAATTAATATACTTAGTTTTGAGATGGTCAAAATTACCACTTTTGGCGTTTTGTGAAAAATATTTATGGTGTTCTGAATTTTATAAGAAATTTAGATTTTCCACCACAAACTAAACGACTAAATCATATTTTGATTCTTTCACCGCGTGTATCATAGAAACGATTTGTAAATACAATAAGTATGATATCATAGACCCTACACTTTTGACCACATGAATATTGTTTCTTGGTTATAACCAATAATGATTAGGTTTAACATTTGATTCAGAGTTGGCCATTTCTTTCGTTTTATCATCTTTAGTTATCGCGATAAATTTATAGTAGTACGGAAATAATATATTTTAGATCAACAATTTTTTCGTGTAGACATCTAATAAATGAGAATTATTCAGAGCATAAATCAACATTTTTCATATAAATAATTAATGTTAGCGTTATTAAGTACAATATTATATGCATAAAAAACACAACAAATAATTTGGTGCCTCAAATATTTGGCTATTCGTTTGAATCCAAAATATGATTTCTCATACTCGGTTCTTCTTGTTGTTGAAAAGACAAAAGTCTGTGAGATTTAAGACATCTCCGGCCACCTCAATTCTGAAAACAATAAAAATACGATGTTATGCTCAAACGTATGCTTAAAAACAGTGAAGTTTTAACAATACGAGTAAAAAAATGTCCATTATTATATTTGCTTTTCGTGATTTACTTGTAAACTATGGAATACAAATTATACTTCACGGAATCATTTTAAAAATTTGTAAACTATACGGAATAACTCAAAAAAAAAAAAACTGTTTGTCTACGATATTACGATTCCATGTCTAATTTACAATAATAATCTGGATTACATAACCTTTTTTTGCTTGCACGTTTTCTTTTAAAGAAAAACAATAATTGTAAAAAAACACATTATTGTAAAGTCAATACATTCCTCACTTCGCTGAGAATCTAAAAAAAAAAATCGTCCATAGAATGCATTAATTATTTCTATTCTCATTGTAATTGTACTTATGTTACATATTTGTATGTAAATCTAATAGTTTACCGGCGAAAATAAGCTGAATTCCCATGTAGGTACCTACAGCTTTATTCACATCGTAAAGCTAAATAAATATTTTTTTTTTTTTACCGGCACAGAAAATATAATGTATTTTGGGTTTTTTTATTCATACATTTTTTAAACGTCGACGAAACCTATAATTTGTTTACAAACGATTTTGAGGATATTTTTTTCAGAGCACGTCGTATACACATTATACTACTCACAATATATAGAGCAGAAATGGAACATGCCAAATAAATACTGTTCAACGTTTTAAATTTTTTTTTTTTTTCCTAATACATTTTTTTGTTTTCTTTCGATTATTTTTAACAGAATAATATTATTTATAAATCAGTATATTTAATACTTATATACTATAATATAATGTAAATTATAATATCGTATATATTATATTATTACCTACCTTAAGTTAGGAGAAAATATTAGTTACCACATGAAACCACTACAAAATTAACATTTTAAAACCACAAATTGTCTTTAAGATAATAAATATGCATACAAAAGTGCATGGTCTATAGGTATATTATGATAAAAATCATTGCATTTTATAAACTATTCTGAATACAAAGATCAGACAAGTAAAATATATTATGACATAAAATTCTATTGAAAAATAGTTTAAACACGATTTTCTAAATATATTTCATAATTTAAAGTTAAAACACCGAAAACAATAATAAAATAATATATAATATATATAATATAAAAGAAAATTGAATATCTTGATCCACCAAAATTCCACCAAAAATATCTACTTCAATTAATGAAAATCAAATATTTTTCTTAAAAATTATTATTCAGTAATTCGTGATCTCAGAATAAAAATGTTCTAAATCACCAATTTTTTTGAAAATAACTTTTTCTTACTTTATTTTAAATTCTGAGTGAAGCGAGAAATGTATTCATTTTACGATAATGTATTTTTTACTTTTTTTTTATGTCTTTGTATAAAAATTTCTACAAGAAAGAGTACTCCGATCTTTACAAGCTTACTCGGTTTCTGATAATAAATTTCATCTAGTTGATACTTTAGAGAGGTCATTTTTTTTTCATTTTTTCGATAAATGCGTAAGAAAAAACTATCAAAAATTTTGCATTAAAATTGAAAAACACGTTTGTGGTAAAATTCTTTATAACTCCGAAAATATTGATACTATAGGTATGAAATTTTTACCACAAACGTATATACGTAAAATATGAATACAACATTTTTCCGAAAATATTTACCTACTTTTAAGCTATTTATAGTAATATGCAAATTTCAGACTTATAATTCATAATAGTCTTAATTTTAGGTTTTAAAACCTGAAAAATTTAATACAGTGTTACAAATATACCATTCTAGTTGTATAAAAAACATTTTAAAAATTGGTAGGTACGATATTTTTTAATAGTTATTTCAATTTTTTTTTTTTTTGAATACCCATTTAATTTTTTCAACATTTTGGTTTGAAATATGTTCGAATTTTGGGGAAATAATATTTCTATAAACTTCAAATTTATACGAAATACGTATATTAGCATAATATTATGAAGGCAAAAAATTTTGAAAATTTTTTTCCCGATTTTGAGCTATTTATAGCATTTTTTTGTGTTTAGCGACTCAGTAGTTGTTTAACACTGAAGATGAAAACATTATTTTCGAAACACGTATTTGTTAAATAAAAACAAATTATTTTGTAGAAATTGAGTTTTTATTTATATCTACCAATAATATTTATTCATTATTAAAATATAGCTGTATAGCCACAAAATAATTCGGTAGCGTGTTCAGATTTACCATAATCTTTTTTTTCGTAGAATAATATACAAAAATAAAATTTAAAAAACCATCCAGATACAGGTGGTGGAAGTTGATACAAAAAGTTTCTGGAAAAATAAGCAATAGTAAATAGATAAATCATTGTATTCAAATAACGAGTCTGAGAATAGTTGGCCATAAATTATTCGAATTAATAATATTCTTCGGTTATTTTTGGTAGTTTTCTTTTACGTTTAAGAAAACTATTGGATAAATTGAAAAATTATATTCTTAAAGTACACAATAGAAAAGATCTCTACATCAAAATAACTCTTTATTTCAAAATTCCTTCTAGACTTCTACCCAAATGTTTTTTTTCTAGAAAAATACAAAACGATGAAAAATAATAAACGTAATACTAAAACCAATATGTTTCTCGCTCCGTTCAAAATCGAAAATTACTTATATAATTATTTTGAATTTTATTACAAAATGTACAAAAACGTTTTCACCTGCAGCGAAGTTTGAACCCTAATAATTAATTAGGTACCTTCAGAATGATGGGCGGGAAACACTTTTACGTTTAACGAACTAAATTATTGATGATAGTTTAACATGTACTAAGAAAAATGCAAAAGCAAGAGATGCCATTAATCAAACCCTTCGGTGGTATTATACACCTCCTAGTAAAGTTGGCTTCGGAGGATGTAGTTTTTGGCAGGCGTATATAATTGAAACATCACTTTATATCGACGACGCCAATAAAACGTATACAAATGTTTTATAATTTTTTACTCGTATTTAAATTTTGTTTCATTTATTTTTGTATAGCAACGATTAAATAAATAGTTTCCTCATTGCTAACGGTCAGTATATTATATTTTTAATTATATTTAATTTTCCAGTATTTTTTTAAAACGTAAACTTCTTTAAAAATTAAAATATATCCTCTTTATAGTACTAGCTGGAATATATTTTCAGCTAGAAATGTCTTTACCCAAAAAATTTCATTCTATCCCTCCACCCAACCTAAAAAAAAAAGAATTTATTTATATACAGTGAAATAAAACATATTTTAAATTTTTCTATAAATTACTAAAAAGAGGTTAAAAAAAAAGTTATAAAATCGTTATCCCGTTATAGTAAATATTTAGTGTAAATTTAAAGTTTCGCATTATTATTTTCCGATTTATAACAATGTTTAAACATTTTCGATAATCTTCTGTTTCGCTTAAGAAAACTACTGCAGGGAAAATCAATAATAACCTCTACAAAGTACCAACTAGTATGCATTTGCTATTAGGATGTTCTCTATTCCAAGACTCTTACACGATATTCATTCTATTCGAAAAAGTGTAATAATACAAAAAAAAAAAATTATAATAAAAAACTAGTCATTGTAAAATCAATACAGTCCTTGTTACGCTAATCTAGTACGTAACAAAATACTTTATGGATATTTATAAATACTTAAAATCAATACATACATAAAATATTTCAACAATTTTCAAATTCATTAAAACCTCCCAGTATCTAACTCCAAAAACCCCACTGATTACGTGTTACATCGTGTTACGTCGAATTACTTTTTAATAAAACCTCTATAGTGAGTGCACATACGAAATCGAATTTATAAAAACCCAATCATTTTCAAACACCACAATCGTTGAACAATAAAAATATACCAATAGAAACAAAAATATATATACACATATATTTGACCCTTTAAATTTAAAAACAATAACACGTATTGCTCTTGGCAGATTTATGGCCTACACTGACACGTTACTCATTTATAGCATCGCGTGTATACGATTAATTTAACTCGACAGATGTACCCAAATAAAAAATATATCCGTTTTAATAAAAATGTTCATATAACGCTTTTTTTTTTTTAACATATAATTATTATTTTTATCACAAATAATTTACGGGCTTATTTGCATTTTCTATACACTAAATATGAAAACATTCGATTGGAGTATTCAATATAAAAAATCATGTTTAAAACTCAATTCAAGTGTAGCATATTCAGTGGTGTTACAGATGTTTCTCTGCATTAATTGCTTCTTGGAAATATCAAGATAGACGCTTTAACCTTCTCGAAAATTAATAAAAAAAAAAAAATTGTTGTCTTTATAATGATATTATCTGTACAAACCATTATATTTTTTAGTATAAACAATAATTCTGTTGTATCGTTGCAAAACAAAAACTAAAACTTCAAAAATGTATAACAATACAAATATTTGTAATGTAAAATATGGCAATTACACTTTTACCACAGATTCTTGGATTCCGAAATTCAAAGAAACTTATTTTGAGTTTTCCCTCTAAATCATTTTCACTTTTCACCAAGTAAAATATTGTTGTGAAAAACACTATTAACTTTATTCGATATGATGTGTCAACTTGAATTATTTAAAGAAGAGTTGTGTAATTTGTCAATAAATCTATATACTCAACTTGAGTGTCTGTACATAGTGTATACTACGTATAAAAAGATATAATATTTGGTCATCCTTATGAGTTATGATGTATAAATACAATTATTATTGTAAATTAATTGCGGAATTGTTTAAAGTGTGATTTACTATTTTAATATTCTTAATTTGTCTTTTTTTGTTGTTGTTTTCAAAAAATAATTAAATAATTCGGAAAATTGAAATATTTAAATTCTGATTAAACGTACATAAATAATATGCAAAACTTCAATGTAGTGAATAATTTAAAACACAAAAAAACAATCGATTAAGAATTCGGATATGAGAACCTGCAGTGACAATATGTTTAACTCGTCTTAAATATATCTCATATAATTAGTCCTCTTATATATATATATCAAAAACGAAACTTTGTAGAGTTTTACTTTCTTTCTTTACACATATTATAACGTCGTCACTTGTTCCTGCAGTATGGCATTTGATAAACGTGACGAGTGTTTAATTAAGGATACGTATAAAATGTACGTAATACGCAATGGTATTTGCTCGTGGCGGCAATTTGTTTTTGAGCGCTTTACGGTTCTTTGCAGTGCAGAGTATTATATTTAGATTAAGTTGTCCCTTCGCGGTAAACTTTAAGTAGTACCGCATTTTTGTCCCCTTGTCGAAAAAAAAAGAATACTCAACGAAACCGCCTTTTAGCAAAGTTGTCCGAATGAATTATTATTATGATTATAGTCGGTGACATATTTTGAATTAAAAAATTAACAACGTTCGCCTTGGATGTCACGACTATACTATACTAACTATATACTCCTGTATGTATACGCTCGTATATATATATATATGCTCGTACACGCGTATAACAACTAACGACGAGGTCGAAACTTCTCAACGGGTAATAAAACACCGAAAACAAAATTAAATTATTAATATAGAAATTTTAATTTATATAAATTATTATGTTGTCGCGATGACATTGTGTTTTTTTTTTTTTTTTTATGTGTAATGGTATGACTTGTAACGATAGTTTAGAGCATACTGTCAATGGAGTTTGCCAAGTACAATCATTTTACGAAAGTACCTCTATTTTTTTATTTATTATTATTATTATTATTATTATAATTTTTTTTTTTTTTTGACCTAGTTTTCAGATGATTTTCTTCTCTGCAAAACTACGCGAAGTGTTATTTTCCAACTAAACATTTTAACATTTTATTGTTTACGATAAACACATATATTTAGTTTGAAAATCACCGTGGATCGTGGGTATTTAAGTGATTTACTTTTAATAAAATTATCCCTTTCCTTTCAGTGGCGGTTTTACGGGAGTGGTGATAGGTGGATCGCCCCCTCCTTGGCCTTTTTTTAAAACCTTTATTGGTTGCATTATTTTAGTATATATGACTATAGTCTATAATAAATTATTCATAATAAACAATAATTATGATTCCAATGTTTTGTGTCTAAACCACTGGTATTGAGGTAAATTATAATATGTAGTTGTTATTTAATTGTTAGTCTGCACTGATTTTTGATATCCGAAGAAATAAAAAATCTCGATTTGACATAATCGTATTTTTGCCGTTTTTTCATCATTTTTTTTTTTTTATTTTATTTTTTTTTTTTTGTAGTTTATCTTTACACATTGAAAAACTATTGAGAAAATCAAAAAATAACCTCTTTAAAGAACCAACTAGATGCAATTACCGAATACAGTGTAAGCTTGTAAAGATAAAAAAAAATAAACATCATTGTAAAACCTCTAAATAGCTCCTACGCTATACGCACAGAATCTAATATACTTTTTTCCCGTCGATTTTTTACATTTAGTTAAATTAACTAACGTTATATTGAATTTTTTCAGGTTTTAAAATCTTATTTTACCAACTAATTAGACTTCAGTACCTCAAAATTGATCATTTTGTTGAAAAAAATTAAATGACTAGGTATAAAAAAAATCGTTACTAAAGATTTTCGAAATTTTTTAAATTTAATTGTGTTAATATTTATTTAACTTTGAACAAAATGTTCAAATTATAAAACCCAAAATTACCACTTTTAGGACATGGAAACCTTGAAATCTAAAATGTCTATAAATAGCCGAAAACTGCAAAAAAATTAATCAAATGAATTTAATCAACGTGAATATATATAAATTAAATATTTGATGTAAATTTTAAGATTTCAATGTCATTTTTTTTCAAAGTAAAAAAAAATGAAAATTCTTTGCCGTTTTTTCGTAATTTTTTTGGTAGTTTTTCTAATAAATAAAATTAAAAAAAACTATTGAGTAAATCGAAAAATGAACTAGAAACCAACTAGATGAAATTTTCTACCGGAAACAGATAATTCTATTAAATATATCCTATATCTATTGTAAAGAATGGATCACTCCTTCTGGTAGAAAATTTTTTAACAAAAAAAAAATAAGAAAAAAAATAAACATTATTGTAAAACCACTAACTCCCCTCGCTAAGCTCAGAATCTAAAATAATGGCCAAAAAACAGCGAGGACATAAGATATCTAAACCGCCACTGTTTTCTTTACTTCTCCAATACAACAAAGTTGAATTATCAACGGATAAACGTTTTATAAACACGTATACATACACTTCTGAAAACTAGTAAAAATAAACCATTATCATCTACTATATAATTTCTGATCTACACTTGAACAAAAATCATAATGTATACTTATCTAATAAATTAGAATAAGTGAATATTTTAACTTTTTTTATTCTAATAATATAATTGCCTATCCGGAACACCGTGTTAATTAGGGTTAAGCAACTTGGACTAAGTTGATGAATTTTTATTTTCATTAGAGTTAAACAAGTATATATTTAAAATAATCAATTAGTACTTATACATTTTTCAATACAAATAGGGATTTTTTTTATTTAGATGTAAAACTCAATATTTAAGTATGCTATTCATACAGACAAAATTCATAACGCATTTTTTCTTATCCCGCACAAAAATATAATAGAATACTTATTTCCGAAGTCTTGTAACCGTATTGCACTAAAAACCAAAAATTGCTTAAGTTTTCCTCCCTGAAAATGTCTCGACGGGTACACAGAAATGTCAACGTCGCGCTTCGCGGTTAGGTCCGTTGAGAATCGAAGTGACCTTATTATAGCATTCATATATATTATACATATATTTAAATATACAGAATAAGCCAAAAATCACCTACGATAAATATTACTTATGAAATTGTTTTCCTTTTATGTCAATACATTTCTGAGACACTGGGGCATATTTTTTTACGGTTTGGGATAGTGATATTTTTTTAAAAATAATTTTGAGTATATAGCTGCTTTTAATTCTTCTATATTGTTTATTTTTGAACTTTAGACTTTATTTTATAACTAATCCCTTCAAGAAAAGTCTATAAGTTTATAAGTTGTTTCCTATTCTCCTGATTCCGTTCAATAACTCAGCCATTAAACACCTTTACCATTACATATATATATATATATTAATTTTATTTATAAAACTATAGATAATCATCATGTTGAAATTTAATAAATTCAACTTTCCTTTAGTTTGTCACTAGCTCTAGAATTACGTATACATATATAAGAAATAAAAACGCTCAATCAACTTTCTACAGTGATCATATACAGTCATTAAAACCAAGATTTCAAATAATACCCATGAGATATCACCACAAACACTAAGATGATTTTTCTGCTTTTTCAAGAAAATAGTGACTTTTCTCACACTATATGTATATAAAAAAAAAATCGATACCGTCCAGAAGAAAATGACAGTTTCCTTCACGAGGACGAAAATCGACACACCCACGCTCTCGTAGGCTTATATCACAATTGTGAACAAAAGTATATAGTTATTATTATTATTATTATTATTATTATTGATCTATGATCAATATGTGATCTACCAAATCAGCATAACTTATAGATTTATATCACTTTAATTGAAATATAAGAAATCAGTAAATATATCATTATTTTAAAAATATATTTATGGTTCATTATAGTATTAAGTATAATATTAACAAATCCGTTGACTCGAGTATATTTTATTTATGGGTATAAATAATATGCTTTACTGCAATACTGGCTATGAGTATTAAAAATTATACTCGTTATAAAAATGAAAGCTTGAGAAAATATATCCGAATTTTCATATTCATTATAGTAGTTCAATACTACTTTCAATAGAAAGTTCAATTAATTCAACTTAATACATTTATATTGTATATTAATATATATTTTAATTAAATAATATTAATATTATAACTTAACTAATAGTTAATAAATAAGACTCTTCAAGTAGGTAGTTAAAAAATGTAATCAATCAAATAACACCTCTCCATTATGAATACATTTCATAACAATCATCTATTAAGGGTTTTTACCCATGCAAACTTAATGTAAATGTAACCACAACGACATATATTTTATTTGACAATTAATTTTCGTTATAACCACGGTTACCACACCAGTAATTTAAATTTAATTAAATACCATTAATTATTATACATTATATACATATATTCACAATATCTATGTTATACCTGTGGTATTATATATTATAGTCTGTGACTTTCGTCGTAAACAATCTAAGTTGACGCTTATGACGTATTCTTCGTCATTTGCACCATGCATACATAATAATAACAATGTCATGACACCACTGTTTTTCTCATAGATATATACGACAATGTTGTCAATCAAAATGTTTACGTTTAGTAGAATATACAGTTAATTTACAAAAAGGAACAAAATACAAGAAAATGATATCTTGAAAAGCAACCGAATGATTTTTCAACTATAAAAATAATAATTCGAAATTGTTTCATAATATTCTATCTTCCACTACCTATAATGTAGACTCCGATAAACCCAAATCTAAGAAAGAAAACTCATTTTTTCTTCCTTCTACGTTGCTAAAAATGAAAAATGTTGTATAAATTAACAATAATATATTTCTGAAAAACGGACTGTTAATCATTCTTATTTCTCGACAAATAATCGAGAAATAATAATAAAACAATTATAAGAATGAATAATTTATGTTTCATAATTCAAAGCATTTCAATAATACAAAATTATTTATGATAAATGTAGGATATAAAATAATCTAGGATCTCTAATTAATGCGTTAATTTCTAAAATTAATGTAACTGAATATAAATTGAAAAATATTTTAAAAAGAAACATATAATTAATTTGCCATTTATCAAAGAGAGAGTTAGTATTTAGAAAACTTACAATACCATTATAGACAGAATATGAAAAGCTATGTATAACATAATATTTAGAACTTATAATAAATTAAGAATAAATGCATTTAAACGTAAAAGGATCATTAAAGTTTGAAAGTTCCGTATAATTATGTCAAACATTGAAAGAGCTTTATTTTGAACGAAAATAATATGAGAGGTAAATAAAAGTTTAGAGCCAAAGATGAAACCAGGATCTATAATATAACTTTCTTTTATGTAACCCTTTCTTTTGAGTAATATCCTACATAATGGCATTTCTTGTGCATATTAAATTCTAACTTTCATAGCAAAAGATATATGCTTCAAAATGATGATCAAAAAATCTCCATAAAAAATGTATTAAACATTTTCATTATAAAAAGATGTATAATAATTAATTAAAGTGTCAAACTATATGTAAAATGTTCCTTTAACATCGAAATATTAGTTCAGTCTTTAATTTTATCAAATTGTTCCACGTACCTTACACGTTCCTACAGTTATAGCAGGTAGGTGTTTAATAAGACACAGATACTTAAGTGATTTTATATTATACTATAGTATATAATATAACAATTTTATTCCAAATATTTTTTCGCGATAAATCTAAATCGAAAAATTGGTATACGAACGTATATGTTTTACGTATTTTTGGATAACAATATGAACTTTTTGGCGAAAATCGTATATTCTCACCGTTCGAAACGCTCCAGAAATATTAACATTTTGAAGGACGAGGAAGTGATAAGTGATAAAGAGACGGAAAGAATGTCTTGAGGGGTTTTAAATGAATGAACAATGTCCGAGTAAGGCAATTATCGAGTGTTCGAAAGATGCGGGAGATAGCGATGAGTTATCGGTGTAGGACTGAAAGGTGGCCGACCCCGAACTACAGTCGGGAGAGAAGAAGAAAAATAACGAGTTTACACGAAATGTAAAAATGATAATTTTACGCACCAATAATATTTATGTACGGTTTGTTATCAGGTATGTGATATCGACTCTATGCGGCGATCCGTGCAGCTTCCCGGAAGCACTGGTGACCGTGTTGTTTTGGATCGGTTATTTCAATTCGTCACTGAACCCGTTGATATACGCATACTTCAACCGTGACTTCAGGGAAGCGTTCAAGAATACGCTGCAATGTGTGTTCCCGTGCTGTCAGTCATGTTGTCCAAAAGAAAGCGATACGACGGCCATGAGCTACGTCTAAGACAAAAACAAACTTGTTGGCAATAATAATAATTAATAATAATATTAAATAAGCATTTTTATCGTTTCGGCGGAGTGTTACCAGCTCCGCGTGGCGAACATTTTTAGATGAAGACTATATTTTATGTTGTATATTTTTTTTTTCGTCCGTCTTGTGTTGTTTTTTTTTTTTTTTTTTTTTTTTTTTTTTATAGGCTAATATCGTTTAGCCGCTAATATGTCTGGTGGCGTGGTGAAGAGGTAAAAGAGATCAATATGACCGGGAATGCACTTTTGAGATTTTTTTGGGGATTGACGGTTATGGTGGATGGTCGTTTTTCAAAACGAAGTTCAATTTATTGCAATTTTTTTTTTTTTTTCGGGAGAGGTGGGAACGATAAGTAATAATTATTACTATATAACCAACCGGTGGACGGATGAGTGTATTACAGATTGGTCTGCGTTGGCCTCCTTTGAGTTCGCCACGCCACTGCGTATATCATAATTTATATTACTATGTTATCGTGCTAAGAGAATAATGATTATAATTGTTGATTTTTCATTTCCATATTGGGGCGGTCTTCCTGCTGTAAAAAAAAAAAAAAAAAAAAACCGTCATTATACTATATTGTTCGATAATAACATTTTATAATATCGATAAAATGGTAATGACCATCAATACATAAACATATATATACGTACATTATATAGTTTACCGTTGTGAAAATATTATGTATTACCGTTTGTTACTATAATATATATTATACAACTACACGACACAGAATTTTATCGAGTTTTAAACATTTTTTACTGATATTATTGTGTACATTAACGTATTTTATTTTTCAAGGAAAACCAGTTCAAAGGATTGTTTTAAAACTTCTGTTTTTCACACAGGCACAATACGAACATTCCACTATACATAATATTTAATATATATTTTTTGTTTACCTATATACATTAAATATTAAATATATACTACAAAATATATATGTATACGACGGTAATGTATTGATCGGCGATTGTCGACATTATTTATAGGTTTAAGCAACACTCGACTTTACACACAAACCACCGAAGCACGTATGGGGAGTAGTAATACGTATCAAAATATATATTGGACAGTCAACCCGTTCACAATCGTATTCGTAACAAGTATGATGGGTAAGGTACTCGTTCAAAACTATCGAATTCTACCGTCCTAACTAAATAATTGCGTTAGCTGTAAAACACTTTTATTCTGCATAGTTAGGTATTGAATTATAAAATAAAATAAATAATTCCGAAAGACTTTTTCCTTGTTTATTTATACAGAATAGAAATCCGAACGGTTCAACCGATACACATTACATTTTAAGTAATCAATAATAATCCTTTTCGCGTATGAAAAGGAGAAAAAATGTTTGTTGATTTTCCAATTCATGGTAGAACTGTATAAGTAATAATTATAAATTATTATTATACGAGTATATAATAGATTTCCTACTTAAGGATCGCTTATGACCTGGAAACCGTAACGATTTAAAAAAAATTTAAATAGTCATCGATGTATTAAATGGTGGTAATAGAGATAATATAATGAAAAAAGTATATTATATATTCTTTGCTGATAATTTTGAGAAATGCGTTTTAATTATAGTAATAATAACAATGCTATTTATCATATAACGTATACTTATATATAAAATGTGAAAAATGGATACAGAAATTAAAATACCGGGCGAATACAGGGTATTCTGGCTAGTATTGTATACAATGCTTGTTGAAATTACATTAAATTATTAACTATAAAAATCTATGCTGCCGGACAAGATAGTGTAGTGTTATTATTTTAGACTTGAAAGCAAAGATGAATCCGTTGCATTTGAAAAACAATTTTGAACGTGGAGGGATTTTTTTCAAAATATTTCTACGGACAGTCCTGGAACATTAAGACAATCATGTATGCAAAACGTTCAACGGGCCAGTTGAACCGAACGGATTTCAATAGAAAACAAACAGACAGACGTTGCTATAGCTGACTATAAGTATACGTATAGTCGGCTGTAGTATCCTATACATGGTGTACAAATACAATTATTTTCATCTAATAGTTCCATTATAGTATATTTTTGTTAAAACTTTAATGAAAATCGTACATGGAAATAAAAGTAAGTTTTAATGGTGACTATCGTCATACTTTCTAATAAATTTG
The DNA here is from genome assembly GCA_025469235.1 of Pemphigus obesinymphae. Classification (NCBI taxonomy): domain Eukaryota; kingdom Metazoa; phylum Arthropoda; class Insecta; order Hemiptera; family Aphididae; genus Pemphigus; species Pemphigus obesinymphae. Next base: position 157,628 of record JAIPRL010000221.1, read on the forward strand.
GGAAAATACGACGGGTTTCTTAAGGGTTTCGTTGTTAACGTAAAATACAGTTGATGTGCTGAGTATAAACTGAGAGATAATTTATCAACATACTATTAATAACTATCTCTTACCATGTCAAAATGAATTTTAATCTTAAAAATAATATATACATATTCATTTTGGATGATTTTAATGTATCAATTAACAATTGACGACGTTTTATTAAGTAAGTATAAAGTGTATAAGACATTTAAGTTGTGGATATTATAAAAAAAATAAAATAAAATAAACATCATTGTAAAACCACAAGCTCTCTCTTTTAAACCAAACATTTTTAAAAACCGTTTGGGAAATATTTTAAATGTTTTTGGACTTTAGGTCATCAACATCATAATGTTATCTCTATATGTGTATTATATAGTGTATACTGTGTGCTTGATATAACTGTTTGTATGTCTTAGATTTAAACATATACGTATTACTTCTATGTTTTACACGAGATACGGGTAAATGAAATTAATTTTTTAAATCATTTTATGTAATAACTTATAATAATAATAAGTTGCTTAATTTTTGGTTTAGGACCTTGATTGATACTTTAAGAAAATTTAATCTTGTATCAAAAATAGAGATTGACATTTAAAAAAAAATATTTTTACTACCCGTGTGTAAATCTAAAAAGAAAACCAAAATTACAAAAATATAAATATATATATTCGTTTTATGTTCTATTATATTAATATAAAACACAATACAAATTGGTTAAAAACTTAAGGAGCTATAAAGTGTTTCCATTTATCTAAAACACACTGTATTATAATGACTATAAGTATAAACTATATTATTATTCTACTAAACATAAACTATACGTAAAATTAATGGGATTCGAACCGAAAATCACTGCACAAAGTTTTTTAAAATACTTTCAAAGTCGACGAAAATCTGCACTCAGCAGTATACAAACTAATGAACGAAGCACTATATACAAATTAAAAACGCATCGTCATAATAATACTCATAATAATTACATTATATATATATATGCCGTAATCTCACGTGCTCATTTAAGAAGTATTTTTTATTTTTTTTCAATTTTATCGAGTTACTAGTAAAGTTTAATTTTAATTTAAAACGGGGCACCTGTGTCACAAAAACACTACATCGATCAGCTAGGCGGATTATAATAAATATAAAAAAAATTTCCTAATATAATGACGTTTTTTCATTATGCACAACGTTCGTTTTCCTACACATATTTTTTTGTTTTTAATTAAATCTTTATATATAATATTTAAAGTAACTTCAAAATTTTAAACGTTTTACCAATGTTATCTTAATGGTTTTCATTCGTTTTTGAAAACCACGTCTTTGCTAAATTGTTAAAGAAAAAATATCGAATGACACGAAAATTTATTATTTGTAGAAAGTTATCGTTTAGTTTAGATAAAATAAATTGATGTTAAAATGATTGGGAAAATATCAATTATATACCTTGTGAGTTCATTTTGCATAACCCTCAAATTTAAAGTTTAAATAACTAAATATATAATAAGTTATCAGATCAAATATTTGACATTTTCAGAAAATCATGAAAAAACTAAAATCAACAAGGTGAAAAATGGTGAAATTTTGTATTAAAAAAAATTTTGTATAACAAATACTATAAATTGTGCACAAAACAAATTCAAATTCAGAAAAATATATTAAGAACAAGAATACATTTTATAAACCCAAATCACAAAAATGATACACATTTAACTGCATATACGTATTATTTTTATAATTTAGGTTTATAATAATTTATAATATAATAGTAACAAGTGCTCGAGTATATTTTAATAAAGAACAAGAATATTGCATAAAAAACCATTATTAAAAACAATCATCTAACCTTTAATCTACAAAGTTTGTGATTAAATTCCTTCTGTACGTACTATCTAAACCGATCGTCTAGTTATCTAATCATTAGCATAAGTGGATAAATATATTTTCAAATGTTGAATGGACTTTTAAAAATTGGATTCAGAAAAATGTTTTGTAAATATCTGATAACTAAAACCACCTATAAGCAAACGATTTCTACATTTGTCGTTTTTAAGTCAAAGTCCGTATTTCAATAAGACGAATTTACTTTACTGCGATAATTACATTGCATAAAGAGAGTGTAAACGAATTAAAATATGGTGGGTATTCCCCTCTCCCAAAGCTCCAAATTATTAATAAACTGCTATAAACAGGATATAAAATTGAATTTTCAAATATTATATCAAAATACGTACTACAAAAATTAAATCGAATTTAAGATTTCCAAATTCGTTAAATCCATTTTGAAATATGTTAACTATACTTATTTATATATTTATTATATATATATATATATGCCATTGTTTTTCACGTTGACGACTTAACTTTTAATTTTACGAATAAACGATAGAAGAAAATTACGATATTCGATTACAATAATAATAATTATCGTAGAGCACAACGCGATAATTTATGATAATTTGCAATCGTCATTGTCGCCGTCGCTCACGAACGATCGATTCGATTTGGAAACGTATAATATAAAAATTACCATCCGAGCGTTATCCCGTTTTTTTGTTCGAATGAAAAATTCGTTGAATCGTAATTTTCAACGTCCCATAAAACAAATTAAAATACTGCGCCCATAAAAAAATAATAAACTTTATAACTATGCGGATCATTGCCCGCCGTTCATAAATCAAATAACGAAAACTTGATTTTATTAAAAAAAATACCTGTACCTATTCTTTAACATTTATTATGTTTTGTTTGTATCGCTTCTTGTCGTAATCATATTAAATTCGATATTTGCATATATTGGATACCATCTGTTGCCCCATGAACTCTTTTCATTCTTTATTATATTTTACTTTAAAATATTTCAGGTTTTATTTACGATTTACTCTCACGTAAGTTACTAGATATTAGGTTTTCAGCTCGGCGGAACCTTTTCCATAACAAGTACTTATATTATAGGGTAATCATATTTAGAAAATTAAAAAAGGTACGAAAAAAGACTGGAAAATATAAACAAACAAACCAAAAAAAAAAAAAAAAGAAAAGATCATTCATAATATCCCATCAAAGAATCGTCTCATTTAAAATTTGTAGAGACAATGGTATAATCCCATTTTAAACGGTACGTATAGTCAGTGATAGACCTTAAAATGAACTAAGTTTGAAATACATGAACGAAATGAAAAAAGTTCAATTTTTGTTTAAATCGACTTTTATAATTTAGTTCATATTTTCAAAGAACTTGAACCTAATTTCTTTCAGTAGTACATTTTGCTTTAAAAGTTCAATAATATTAACAATAATTCATTTAAAGTCTTAAATACATATTTTTATAAAATTATTTAAATTAAGTATAGTCAATGATAATCATTATTAAATAATTTTTTTTAGTTAACATTTAAAAAAAAAAAAAATTTAAGTAATTAAAACATTTTTGAAAAATGAACTTCATAATGAACTTAAGTTAATTTACTATCGAACTTGGACGAAACAAGTTTATCTAAAAAAAAAAAAAAAAACTGTTCGCGAGTGAACATAATTAGATTAAATTATTTTGCACTAATTCATGAATTAGTTCATGTTTTAAATTAACTGTCTGAGGTCTGGTCAGCGGTCACTCTAATATAGTACATACCTACTATTATTAATTATAATCTATTACTATTTAGTATTTACTGACATTCTATAGTGTAAGAACAGTAACTAAAAAAATCAATTTGTTGAGAAAATGAACATTTACTTTTGGTTTGTTTTTATTTTTATTCAAAATAGGTAACTATGATAAATATTTTAAGTACCTATTATTATTATTATTAATTATAAATTTTTGTTTATTATCACGTAGTTTAGAAATTTGCTTTATTTTGCCTTTTACATTTTATATTAAAAATATGTTTACAATATATCAATGAAATTTATCAGATATCTACACTCTGCTATATAGCATAGTAAATTATACAGTAACTTTCATAATATAACAACAACTCTACAACTACACAAAGGTGCAGTATAGTATCGAAAATTTCAGATCTTGTATAACGATAAATAAAGTTTCCACCGTGCTGCTACTACTACTACTGTATCTTATAAGAAATAATCGAATTGTACGTAGTTACAATTTAAAATTGAATTTAAACAGGGAAATAAGTAATAACATTTTCTTTCTGCAAATAATCTTAGTGAAATAAGACAATACTGTATTGAATATTACTATTTTTAACTACAGTAGCTATACTGATACTTACCTACTTATACTATACTTACTGTTTCAAAAAGCGAAAAATTCTCAATTAGAAAACCATTAGACCTCAGGCCGTTATATCATATTATATAATATATTATTGTCATTGTGAATAGACTGATATCGAGACTTTTTGAAACTTTGGTAAATTTACACTCAGAAATCAATTATAGACGTATACAACTCGTAAGTTATTAGGTGTCATTTGAACAAAACATTCGATGAAATATAATCGACTTACGCGACAGAAGACTATTGTTGGATTACACGATTGCGAATGTCGAATCCATCAAGTATGATGAGAAAATGAAATTCCTCACAGTTTCAAGTTTCAGAGTACGTACCTATATACGTGAAAATAAACACAATATTATTATTAATTTAACTATAAATCGTCGTATTTGAAAACATGTGTTTTAATAAAATAAATCGCTAACCATAAACAATCACTTTATTCCTGAAAACACAAATTATTACACTATATTGTTCAATACATCGAAATCACTAGATACAATTACTCTGAAAACAATCATTGAAGGACCCAAATTAAATTTTTCAAAAATATGCTAATATTAATGCAAACGAATTATGAAAATTCGTCCAGATACAAATAGTGGAAGTTGGTCCATCCTCCCTTCGGTCCTCGGACAGGATAGTATATTATTATTATTTTAAATTTGAAAGCAAAGATAAATCATTGCATTCAAAAATTGATTGTGAATGAAATTCGATAAGTATAATGATACTATTAAAAAAATTTTTAAATAAGTAACTATGTCAACTTTATTATTATTATTATTAACATGCATTTTATGTATTATCAGTTAGTTTGACAGAGACAATAATTATGAATAACACATCATCTTAATATTCTTATCTCTGCTACACTCATTATCTGTTCTACCTTCCTATCTACAGTCTAACATTTTGATCCATACATCATTGCAGGTCTCGCCACAGTCTTATAAAATATAACTTTTATCCTGATTAGGATAATTTTATCACATAAATGACCTGATAATTCTCTCTACGTCATCCATCCACATTTAACCATATCTTCCTCAAAATCGCCGTCGTAATAATCTCGAAATCGTTCTGTAGAATTAATCCTAAATACTTGAACCTCTCAACGTCACCTACATCTTCTCCACTCGACTTCATTTCTTTCCTATCACTATTCGCTCCGTATTCTATATCTCCAAAATCAAACTCTTATATATTCTGTCTTATCCCTACCAACTCTTAATTTGTTATCCTCGAGAGCATTCTTCCTCTCCAAGTCGACCGTTTATATCCTTGAAACTCTCTCCTACCAGCACTATATTATTAGAAAACAAAATACACCATGGTATATCACCCTGTATATTCTCTGTTATTTCATCCATTACTAAAGAAAATAAATAAATACTCAAAGCTAAACCCACACAAACTCGTCAATCTTGTAATCGTTCCTTCCTACATGTCCTTAGTTTATTTTATAATCTTTTCCCACTTCATGATCTTTCTAGGAACCTTGTCATACAACTTCTCTGAATCAATAAATACCATACACAACTTCCTTTTCTTTTCTCTGTACATTTCTACTATCTATCTTATACAAAATATTAGTTCCATTCTTGATTCTTGGGCATAAACCCCAAATTATTTCTTGAACCAAATGTTTCACTTCTTATCTTTTATCTTTTTTCAAATACTGTAACAGTGTAACTTATAAGTTTTATCCCATAATCAACATTTTATCAACATAATTATATACTTAAGGTTTTGAATTCTTATCTAAATTACTGATAACGTATATTCCAACGATTCAGTAATTAGCTGGTTTTATATTCGATCACCCGTTTAGTTGTCAAGACGTGATTTTGTGATTAAAGTCAATTCGCATTTATAACTTATTGACGTTATAGTACTTGTATTTACCTTATATACTTTTACCTCTTATGACATTTAATTATTGAACCAAGATAAGAAAATATAACAGATAATGAGTATTGAAGAGATAAGAAAAAATGAGATGAGGTAGATGAGTGGAATGACTACAGAGGGAAAAATAAGGAATGAGTATATAAGAGGTAGTAAGGAATAGCTTCAGTATTTATCATAATAATAGGACCTAATGATGATGATTCAACTGGAGTGAATAGATTGAGATGGTTCGGGCATTTATTAAGGAAGGAAGAGATTGAGGCAGTAAGATTAGTAAAGGAAATGTATGTTGATGGAAAGAGAGGAATAGGAAGACCGAAAAAGAGGTGGGGATATGATGATAAGTGATATGAAAAAGATGGAGGTAAGTGAAGAATATGCGGGAGATAGAGTTAAGTGAAAATATAGGACTAGGGTGGCCGACCCTAAATAGTTAAGAAAGAAGGCAAAGGAAAAAACGTACTCTGAACTAAAATAAAAATAAAAGTGTGAAGGTAATTCAGACTTAGTTGTTTTTTATATTAATGGCATTCCTTCTATAGTCAAATCAGGTACAAAAACGAGGGTTTTACACATTAACATTTAGCAGTAAAACTCCTTCTCAAAAATATATTTCTGATTTTCATCAACATTTTCGAAGACTTCAAACAAAAAATTTTAACTTTAAATGTAATATTTCTGTCGTAAATTATGTCTTTATTATTTTTAATGAAACTTAGTTGAATAGTAATTTTAGTATTTTTTAATTTGGTCCAGATAATTATAATGTATATAGATATGATAGATGTAGCTAATCTAGTACATGTCTTCAAGTCTTGCGACATTAGCCATTTCATCGGTTGAACAAATATTTTTTAATCGAAGTATTGAATCCACCAATTATATAATTAGTGGCGACTATAATTCACCAAACTCCTCCACTTCTGTATATGAAACTCATATGATCTCTGTTTTGTCTATCACCCACTCTTTTCCCTATCATTTTTTTCCTATTCAGTGGTAACTATAACTTCCCGGATATTTCTTGGTCTAAAGATAACTGGTGTCCTAATTATACTTCTGTCTCTGGGATCTGCATCCTAGTGTTTCTGAGCCCTATTATTCAATTAATTTTTTTCAACTGAACAATATTTCCAACCGTCATGGATCTATTCTTGACTTGATTTTCTGTAACGAAAATACGGTACATGTCAAGACTTCTTTAGAATCTATTGTTTCTTTTATATTTACTACCAAGCTCTCCAGTTGTCTTTTTATGTTGTTTCCTCTGTTCCTACCTTCAATTATTTCCTTAAATTCAGGAAATCTCGTATTGTCTCATTCTAATCTTCTTTTAATTGATAACCAATAATATCAAAATTAATTCTGCAGTTTATACCCTATTCAATGCCTTACATCTCTACATTCTACAATTTGTACCTAAAATATGCTTCTCAAAATCACACACATCCCTGGTTTACAAAGAATCTCTATGATTTAATGTTAGATACAAATATAATACATATAAAATATAAATCTATGCTAAATCTCTCTGATTATTATGAATTCTCTCTCTTTCGGATGCGTTTTAAATTCGTACTTGAACGTTGTTATAGAGAATACATTAATCATATCGAGAAATCCCTTTATTCTGATAAATTTTGGAACTTTGTTCTACTTAGACTCTTTCAAAGACCGTCTCTTTTAACAATAATTGTAGTTCTAATGAGATTGAAGCAGCTAATTTGTTTGCAAACTATTTCTCGTGGTTGTATACAAAAGTTAATCTTGATACAGATTATTAATCTATTTACTATCCCATTTCATGACTTACCTAAACATTGCTATATTCATGTAAAGGGTTAACTTCTCATCACGGTGTATTTTCTATTGATCTTGCTGGTATCTCTGAATAATATCCTGAGGTTTATTCTAGTTTTTCTTTTGTCTACTCTATTACAGCATTCCATAGATAAAGGATATTTTCCTGATGTTTGAAAACTCAGCACAATTACTCCAATTTTAAAATCAGGCGATATTTCTCATGTCTGTATCTATCTTTTCCCACGTCTCTAAACTATTTGGGTTAATTTTTCATAAGAAAATTCAACTTTAATCTTTACGTTATGGTGTGGGACCAACTTCACGCACATGTGCTTACCTATGTATCACTTAATGTATGCATCTACTACCTACCTATTATAATATACTTATTCGTAAAATACACCTATCCCGATTTTATTCTCTTTTAGATTTTTACACATAAAAATTAACCATGAATACTCAATGGCTCATTAAGTTTTTTAATTGTTCTATTGTTACATTTCCATAACCACTAATGGAAAATTAAAAATGAATTTAACAATGCTTAGATACAAAGTTGTTATGTATTTAAATACTTTTTGTAATATCGAATACATATTTTATTAAATACTTTTTCAATTACATTTTTTTTAAATTTTGGTTTTTCGTTTGTCATTATGAATAGATAAATTTATAAAACCATATTATATTTATAAATAGTATTGCTTAATTTTTTATTGACTTCGGTATCTAAATTATATTATGTGAAAATGCAAATAGTAATTCCTTTTGTTATAATATTTGTACTATCAATTAATAATAACTTTAAAATTGTTTTAATTTTCAAAAAGTGGAAATTATTCAACGCCCAATGACTAATTATTTACAAAAATTAATACAAAATTTAATTTTAATTTGTTATTTTATTTTTTCACTTTTCGTGTAATTGAAAAATATTCAATTATTCCAAATACTTTATCCAATATATCAGCATGCTACTATTTTTCAATTATTTAGACTCAGATTTAAATTTGGATATAATTTAAATATTTGGATAATGGATGTCAAGTATTGTATATTATATTATATTCATGAAACATTTTTAAAATATTTATAAGTAGTTAATACTTTAAATATGTAAACCTAAATAGAAGTATACATAGGTAGTTTAAATATTTTGGAATATTGTATATCAACGTTAGACCCAATTTAGAATAAACCTACTCTACCATTGTGTTACTAATTTCAGACTTTCAATATTTTGATAATTCACATATTATATCGCAATAATAAAAAAAAAAATATCTATATAATATATTTAGCTATAGGAGATATATCTTAAATTTTCGATGAATAGTGGAGTTCCGTAGTATTGATCACACATACTGGGGTGGAAATAGTGCCTTATCAATGATTTCCTCCTTGGTTTAACAATTTAAAAACAAAAAGTGGTATAACTTTAATTTGGTTAAATAATAGATAATATAAATTGTTAAATTTATAAACATAATAAACATAAACATTATAATGTTTTTTTATTAGAGAAATTAAACTACAATACATTTTACCAATAATAGAGAAATGTTTACAGTTTAAAGTAAAAGGACTAATTTAATATATTATATTAATTTATCTTATATTCCTACCAATATTTATATATGGTTTGGTTAAAATATAGAAAAATATCCTCAGGAGTTTTGAGAGATGGTTGGCGAAATACATATTTGGTGAATACAGCTAAACGATCGGCTTTGACACCATACAAATTCAACATGTATACTTGAAAGACGTGAATATCGTATAAGACTGAAAAAATATAGGAAGAATATCAAAAAATTTAATGTTTAGTTTAGGAATAAAAAATGAAAAACCGACAGAGTTGGGTGATATAGACGCGTCAGTAAAAATTAAACAATGCTAAATAAATCGTGATAAAACAAATTTTAAAAATAGGTTATTAATTGTAGCGTTGGGTAGGAGATATAAAGAAGATTTAGGAAAATGAAGCATGTGTAGATAAATATGGATAAGAGATTGAAATATTAAAGCTTGAAAGGAAGTATCATAAATATTTAATCGATTTATTGGAGAGATCACCATCTTGTTAAACGAGATCAGTGACGACGCAATGGACGAAAGTATAGGAAGGATTTTAGGTACATAATACCAACGTATATAAATAGCATTAAAAATCATAAAAATATCTATATTGGAAGGGTTAATATGTTTTAAAAGGAGCTTACTAGCCAGGAAACGTGAACGTATCTCCATAGGAAGACAAACACACTCAATTCCCAAACAAATATTTGGCGTGGTTTGAATAGCACCTATAGTGGTAAGAATTCAGAAAATTAGCAAAGAGTTTATTTTGTTACGATGAACAAGAGAAGCAGAGGAACACAAAAATAAACCATAGTCAACCTTCGAACGTATAAGAGATTTAAAAATAAGGAAAAGCGAGGAAGGATGAGAACTCGACCAAGTTCCTTGCGATTGAACGTAGTAAATTGGCCCATTAAGAAATAAATGAAAAAAGGTTATCATAATAAGAGACCCATATAAGTTTAACATTCAACTTAAGACCCAGACACTCAACCATGTTGGATGGAGTAATAACCTTACCAATAAACGTAATGTGAAGTGCCCCACGGTGTAACGTTTCATAGTGAATATTATTGAATGGCTTTTATCCGAAGCTGGATCTAAATAGACCGATTAAAAAAATAAAGATAAGGTTTAAAGAAAATATTTAAGATGTATAATAGCATTCGGGAGAGATTTATTGGTGTAATTAATAATTATATCATCCACGTAAAATAAACTAGAATATCCGTGAGATGTTAATGTATTACTAATATTAATCATGTAAATATCTAATAAAATTGGACTAAGACAACTGTCTTAAGAATCACCCCTATGAATAGATCGTAAGTAAGTGAAACCAAGTGGGGAGAAAAAATGAAGTTGGCGATCATGAAATAATGAAAAAATATAGAGAGGAAGGAATATTAAGAGAAGGAAGTTTTGAAATGAGGATGGGTAAATTAACGGAGTCAAATGCACCTCGTACGTCTACGAAAGCAGCGGTGAGAAATGAACGATCTCAGAACAAATGGTAAAGAGGACCCACGAATGAAGATAAGAATTCTATTGTACCGAGGCCACGATGAAAACCATATAAATTACATGGAACCAATCCAGTCTAATTTTAATCATAAACTCAGTTAACTTACGAAGTGCTGAGGATAGAGCTATGGGACGATAGCAGGGAATAGGCAATGTTAGGTGTTTTCGATGGCGATGATGTTTTTGATATTTTTTGACGAGACCGCTCTGGATAAGAACGATTGGTTGCGTCGTGAAGGCAATTACAATAGAGACAAAATGGATTAGATTCGTTCCGATTGGCGCTGTAACGATTATAGCTGTAACGCAAACATTTGCGACAGATCACTGGAAAATAAATACTAGGAGATACTTTGAATAAAACTATGTAAATGGAAATTTTTCTGGGAGAGGTGAAGATAGGAAATTAAGTTCGACTATATTGGTTACCTAAAAGTTTCCTTCATTTTGACAAGATAAAATGCGACGAAAGTGGATAATCTTGACATTAGATTCGACCCCTGCCCAAAAATCCGCTTCGATAAATGAAGTATCCAAGTATATAATACTATAAGAATAAATTAAGGTTGAGGGAATGGTTCCTTTGAGATTCAAGTCTTTGAAAAACTGTGAGCTAAAGCATGTATTTGCAGAATTGACGGAGTCAAACAGTAGTTTAACTCTTAAACTGATAGGATTAATTTGAACAATTCCATTAAATATATTACTGAAAAGCTTACCAATCTTTAAGGAGTGTAATTTACCAATATTATTTGTATTGTCCAATGATTCAACAATAACAATCGGGAACCGTTATAATCGGTCGAAAACAAAGCGAGTTCGGACTCTGGTTTGGAACGTTGTGATAAATGTCTTGTCGAATTATTATGTGAAGACGGCGACGAAATAGTTTTTGCTGCACCGCCGTATGGATATCATTGTTATTTAGCGGGGAGTTGTCTTATTCCGTGTCAACCGATGACGTATTATCGCAATCGTTGGAGATAATGACCGGACCGCCGTTATCGGTGCATTGTGTATTAAATTGATACGCATTACCATTTACCTGTATCTAAAGTAGGTATGTTGCTAATTTTTGATTAATTGTTGTAGATTAGGAGAAGCCGGGACTTGAGTTTGGCGTTTTATGTACTCAATTTGCTACGTTTAACGCCAACTACGACGTAGTCGCCATTGGTTTGATTTTTTTTTTTTTTTTTTTTTTTCGAAAAGCAGTTACGATTTTAGAACCAGTGCTGTTATTGTATGGCCGGCCCGGTCACTGGGTGAAACGGGCATGCAAAAAAAAAATAATATTTTTAAGTAATAGATCGTACGCGTATATATATACGAAACAAGTAAGTGAACGAAAACACGGCCGAATGTGGGCAACGCGATAAGAAGCAACGCCGTAAAGTACGTCCGCTAGTCACTGAATATAAAATATATAAACTGAATATATATATTTTATATACTTGTGGAATAAATCATGAATTGGGTACCTATTTTATTACGGTTTATAGAAATCGTTATGAAAGTATTGACATTTTCATTTCATATATTCCATATTAATTTATTTAAATTATTTAACTCTTAAGAGGACGTATTACCTTATTAAGTTGTCTTTGTCTGACACGCACACGCAACGTAGTAAAATTAGGTTTTGTATTTATAATTTCGTGAACAGTTTTAGGATATAATGATAATCTATTATCATAATTAATAAAGATAACATAATCTATGACATGTAAGAATTATATTTTCAATGAATTAAATTTCAAGAAAAATATTCATATTTTAATTATCACACTCTTCGTACACTTGTAAAATACTTGAAATTATATTTATTGAAAAAATCATTCTTACATGTCATAGACTATGTTCTCTTTATTAATTATGATAATATAATAGGTCATAATCTTCAAATAATAATATCTTAAAATCAACCAATTGTGCGTGAAATTGAAAATACAAAACCCAATTTCACTATGTTGCGCGTGTGCCAGACAAAGACGACTGAGTCAGGTAAGTACTACGTCCCCTTAAGTTTTATAATTACATATTATTATTTTGATATTAAGTACCTACTTGTCTTTATTATTTAGTTATTCTTTGCGATAAAACTATGTAGATTATGTGTGAAATTTCAGAAGTTCATTACACAATAATATTTATCACTATATGTATGTAGTATACATCCTAAATGAGTGGGTCTTATTTAATATCTATTCGAAATTGAAAAAAGTTTACAGTACAATGATCGAATCTAAAATTAAAAAATTTTTATTTTAAAAATAAATAACTGGTTCAATAACGAAATATTTAAAAATAAAATGTAATTAAAATTAGGTTCCGTAAAAAGGTAGGTATTACGCATTCAAAATATTCTTATTTTAAAACGTCAATAATATTTATGAAATTATTTAAAGTATTTCAACCGATAAATTAATATAGGTATTGAATATCGCGACAGTATAATACAATGTATATTCTTTCATTGGTTTTATTGTTTCTGAATGACGTCTGTTAAAATAACTTTAATATTATTTTATTTTATATTTTGATTTTAGTTTTCAACGCCTAAACAAGGATGATTGAAATATGGCACATATAAACTGATAATTAACTGAATTAAGTATATTTTGTTCAATATTTAAATATATTTATATATATATATTATAGTAATTGATAATTTAAACTTGGATTTAATATTGTTTTAATGACACAATATTCAAATATAAATAAAAAAAAGTGTGCATTACCTATAAAAAATCAGAAAAAAACCACTCCGTTTATATATATTATATTTAATATACCTATTGTACTATTAATTATTATATGTTTTAAAAATCTAAATAGCAACAATATTACCAATAAAAAATATAATTTATGAACAATTTTCAAATAATCAAAAATATATACACCTAATAAATACACTTATTGGACATATATGTAATTAGTAGAGAATATTTTTTAAATAATATTCTCGGTAATTAGAATACTCTCACGAAATCATAAAAACATGTAGAAATTACACAAACAAAAATATTTTAATATTTTTGAATGACTCTAATTAAATGTATAAATAAATCATAAAAATTTTTGTTAGGTTTCGATATTATAATACACAATTCTGGGCAAGTTAATGATTTTTTTTTAACTCAGTTAAGTTAAATTAATAGAAAAAATATATAAGTTTAAAATTTATAAGTTTTTTTCTTAATGATTAAGTTAAGTTTAAAAAAAGCAGGGAAGGACTTCCCACGTTGGGTAGGATAATGATGACGGATATATTGAATTTGAAAGCAATGGTAAATCATTTCTTTCTGAAAGAAACGATTCTGAGCAAAGCTTCGATGGATATACTTCATAATTACTGTAGATTATACTAATAATATTATAATATTATATAATATAATGAACAAAAACAATGAAAAAAATGCAAAAAATTATTAGAATATGAAAAGATTCGAACCGAATAAAAACACTATTGGCCGACACTAGACTACATGACACTGTTCGATATATATAAAAAATATACTTTATAAACGAACATACTAAATTTTAATTTGATATAATTTTAAAACCAAGTTCAATCGCCAAATTTTGATTTCACCATTATTTTTTCGATCAAAAAATACATATTTAAAAAAAAAAAAATACCAAAAATTTCATTTTCTTGTGAAGTAGAAAAGTTATACCTATTAAAATTGCTTTTAGTAATCCAAAAATAGGTAAAAATTTTCAAAAATTGTTTTGCCTTCATATGTACGTACATGCGTTTTTGGTAAAACTCGCAAGTTTAGAAGTCTATTATTTCTACGAAATTCAAACATATTTTATATTAAAATATTACATATAATCGAAAAAAAAAAAAATGGCTATTAAAAATTATTGTATTGACCGATTTTTTTGATTTTTTTTTTTTCTGTATAGCTAGAATGACGTAATATTAATACTATAATAAATTTTCAGGTCTCAAAAACTAAAATTAAGCCTATAATGAATTATAATGCTCAAATTTTCATATTACTATAAATAGCCTAAAAATAAGTAAAAATGTTTGAATAGTGTTTTTGTATTAATATTTTACGTATATACGTTTGTAGGGAAATTTTGAATTTTGAAAAAATTGTCATGCCTCTAGCATCAATATTTTCGCAGTTATAAAGAATTTTACCACAATCGTGTTTTCCGATTCGTGTGCTAATTTTTCGATAGTTTTTTCTTACGCGTTTATCGAAAAAATTAAATATCCAAAAATGACCTCTCTAAAGTACCAACTAGATTAAATGTGCTACCGGAAATCGGGTAAGCTTATTAAGATCGGAGTACCTACTCCATCTGGTAGAAATTTTGACATAAAAATTAAAATTAAATGTAAACACATATATTATGTTATTATATTTATAAATACATATGAAACCGCAATACATTTTACAATGTAAAATGACTAATTTTAAAAAGGATTAACATAATATTATTGAAAGTACTACGATGTATTTATAATGATCAAATTTGTAGCTATGAATTTTGTACCGATGGAACGGCCACGGAACGATCATATCTAATAGTGTAGTAGTTTACGTGCACGTTAAGAAAGAGCCTCGTCGAGACGGCGGCGATCGGTTTTCACCCCGCTACCACGTCACAGTGAAACCACGCTATACTTATTTGACATACAGAGCGCCCAATACGTATCGACTATATAGTCATACACGTGCACGCGGCGTACCGCATTGTAGTATTGTATTCAAACTTGCGCGCAGTGGCAAACGTCATAGGTAATTTAAGGGGTAGGTGGATAGGTACTAACTTTACATGTAATACGTCTCTACATTGTATATTATGTATTCATAAAGTAAAAACCGTATTAGTTTGTACTAATCAATGTTATGGGAAAACGGGGGGAGGGGGTAATTAGTCATTATTTTATTCGAGGCTGGGCAAATTAACGATATGTTTTAACTAGTTAAGTTAAGTTAATTGAAAATAATATAAGTTAAGTTAAGTTAAAAGTTAATCGTATATTGTTTATTAACTTTTAAAGTTAAAAGTTAACTTTGAAAAAAAAAAAGTAACTTCACTTGGTTAAAAGTTAAAATTTCCTAATTAGGAAAAAAAGTCGATATACCTATTATATCGTAAAAAGTTAAAAAGGATGGTTATTCTTTACGCTCAAAAAAACTACTGGGAACTTCTTTTGCCAGAAAAAGTGTATACATGTAAAAATTTAAATACAACACGTCATTTTAAAACCCATGCATAAATAAGAAATCAGAAAATAACTTCTAACTGCCAAGATACCTACATTATTGTTTGATTCACACTAAGGTAGTATAAAATAAGCAGTACCTATCACTTCAAAATATTTTCTATACTGGATATAATCCTCATTCAAAAATGTGCATTGTTCTTCGGGCAAATTTAACTTAATTTAGATACTTTTGTATAAAGTTAACTTGAAGTTAACACGTTAATTTTAATAAAAAAGTAACTTATTAAGTTAAAAGTTAATCTGAAAAAAAATAACGCGTTAAGTAACTTAATTAAAATTAACTTAACTTTTTAACTTAATTTTGACTTTTAACTCGTTAATGCCCAGCCTTGAATTTTTATTATTAAATTGTCATAGGTATTTAAACTGACATTGGCGACACTGCTTACGGGCGAGTTTTTGTCGGCCGCCGGAGCTCGTTCATAACGTGCACGGACTGTACTCGTTCCGTTCATTTTGTGTGATCGTTACTTTCCAACGAATACCGAAGTACCCCTAGCGGCCATTACCAGTTCACGTTCGACGCGTAAAAAATAAACTCGTTCACACGTTTACCAAAAAATTACCGTCTCGTGAAAACTAGAATTTTCATTTTGCGTTGGGGAAAACGTTATCTCCGTCGTTATATACTTTTAGACACCGACCCCGGCCCGGCAGAAGTCGTAAAAATGCATTCGAGCAAAATAGGACGCGTTCGCTCTACCGCTAAAGAGAAAACCATGGTCAGGGAACTTAGGTACCGCTGTGGTTATAATGGCCACTAATCAAATGCGGAAGACGATTTTTCATACAATATCGGCACCAGTGGCGTGTCATACATGTGTGCGATGTGTGCAAATGCCACGGGCCCTTGGTTAGAGGGGCCCCGTTATTACTCAACGTCCCAGAAAAAAATAATTCAATTATGTAAGAATAAGTAAAAAGATTGTTCACAATTTCACAGAGTTCTCCTTTTCTCAATCTGATATCAATACATCATTGTCATAAATTTGCATTACATTTAATTATTTTGGTATAAAAAT
>JAIPRL010000222.1:0-15199 GCA_025469235.1 Pemphigus obesinymphae
CTACTGGTAAAGCCGAAAAATTAAATTTTTTCATAAAATTTCACAAACATTTCAAATTGAAGAGGGGTAGAAAGGTAACATATTTACCTATAATACCCACCGCCTTCAATCGAGTGAGAAGAGGTACATTTATATAGTAGAAAATGTAACAGTTGTTTAGTTGGAAAATAGGGCCGTACCTAGCTAATTTTTGTTCTAAAGCTTAGTATAGTGAATGATCTTTTTTTTTTTATTGTTTTTGACTACTTAATTTTTCGAAATTATTCCTCGATCCGAGAGGGGAATTTTATATGAATGATCCTTTTTATTGCTTATTACAATCGCGATCGAAGTGATACATTTTTTATAGAATATTTTATAGTACATTGAATCAAATTAAATTTATGTGTTGAATCCCCTCTCTAAATTTGGCAATCAGTATGTAACTCTTATATCTTCCATTGCCCCTATACATAATAAAATAAATATAAATATATATTCTAATAAGCTAAATTAAGTTTTAGAAATTACAATATTTTGTATTTATTAATAAAATTATATAAACTTTATGAAAATTACCATAATTATTTCTATATATTTACACCTACAATCTTAAATTTGAATCATTTGATCACTCACGGTGCATATTATGTTAGATGAATTAATACTACCATTTACCTATTTTATACGTGGTAATATTAAATTACAAAAAAAAAAAAAAATACTAATAATATATAAGATAATTCATTTTAAATATATTATAAGATACATATTAAAAATTAGCATTCTGAATATAAGAAACTTATGTGAAACTGATATAGACTCAGACCACTTACTGATAGGTTTATGAATAAAAATTAAAAGAAATTTGAAGAAATCTATCTTATACAGGACGAACTAATATAGCTAAGTTAATGGACAAATCAATATGTAAGAAGCATAAAGAGTGCTTTCAGAATATTATGAAAAATAAGCAAATAGTTATGGAAGGATGTGTAGATATAACATAGGGACATATATTATAGAAAGTATAAGTGAATGAGCAACGAAGGTATTAGGGAAAGAAAACTCAAAATCAAAATGGTGGTTTAATACTATACTTGAAAAAGCAGTTCAAAGGAGAAAACTAGCAAAACAGGAATGATTCAATGATTCTACAAGATTTAAAAATAAAGCATTATTAGGTTAAAATTTAATTTAAAAAAAACAATTAACGTGTTAAGTAACTTAATTAAAATTTACTTAACTTTTTTAATTAATTTTAATTTTCAACTTATTGGCCCAGCATTGAATTATACATATATCATTATTGTTATGATTTCCCATAACATGGGTAGTTATACCATTAATTCTTTTGATTATGACTTAGTACATGTAAAATTAAAAAAAGATCTATTTGTCAGAGACCAGAGTAGGTATTTCTATTATATACGTTCGTTGTAAAATAATTTTTTTTTTGAAGACGGCGTTTTGATTAGGCAATTCAAGGACACTTACGAGTTCAAATTATAATATTGTTATTATTTGTTATATTATAATATATTTATTATAGTTTTTTTTTTTTTAAATTGAATTGAAAATAGTTTTAATTGTATTTTCGTTATTTTGTATAACGCATTTTGAACAAACCTTTTGTCAAGTGATTTTATTTTAGAAGTATGCAGACGGAGTAATATTTTGGTGGATAATAGCTATTTATTTTGACCTCCTGAGAAAAATACATTGTTAATTTCCATGATATTATTATTGATAATATTATGATAATATAAATTTTATAAATATTTAAATTTTTAATTACCTAAAATAATAATTTATATAATATAGCAGTTCATCGTTAACAACAACAATATTGTTACAATATATTTTATTATGTATTTTCGTAATCTCTTCCAAATGTGTACTCATAATTGAAAAATTTTGTGTAATTTGGAAGACATGAGTATGAAAAATGGTTCAATTCGAGAAAAGTATTAGTTTGGTAGTTTTCTGGACGCTCACACATACGTGTCATGGATAGCTCGGAGAGGATACTCGAATATAATGGGAAAAATAACTTTTAATTTTATTACATTTATATGTAATTTTTTTTCGAAAAAAAAGTATTCAGCTTAATGTGTTTGATTATTAATATCATAAATATTGTATTAGTTTTCATCTTTTTTTAACTAAATTTTGTGAGTCATAAAAAACGTTGGAAGCCTATATGTTTCTCGCAAATATTTAACTACATAACCTAAGAAAAATGTTTTTATAACATATAGCAAATAAAAAATGCATATACCTATATTATAATATATATATATTTATATATATATATATATTTAATCATTGGTTCTCGTTTAAAAAAAAGTTTTCTATCACCATATATCATTATGAATTATAAAATCATATCAATACAAATTATATAAAAATTAAAATATTCGAAAATAAAATACTCAAGTATTATGTTAACTATTCAAATTGAAGTGAGTTTAGTGAGCCTTTTTTAGTTTTAACACACTGTCTATATCTACAATGGAGTAATTTGAAATTGTAAAAATAGCTAAAAATTAAACAACGTTTTGACGAAGATGATATTTGTTCAACAGTTAATATAACGATGTACCTATTTATTTTTAAATTGTATTTGTTTAAATTTATTTTGAATAAATATAATTATAAATGCATTGTTTATTATAAATTAATTACAATTTATCGTATATAGAGTAATATTACTATATTTACTAGGGATTTACCGTGTTGTGGATGGAAGTAATATTTTATGAAATAAAAATTTACTAGAACTTAATATAATACGTCATTAGAATGTTGCGGAGGAATTCGCGATTAAGATATCATTGACGTTGTTGCTGTCACCAGAACTTTGTTGACATTCCGGAAGTCCGGAGATCGTACGGAAATGCTGTGCCCTCTTCATACTATATATAACACTCGTATATAGTCGCCAGGATTCGCACTGGTCCAAAACCGTTGATGATGTTGTAGAAGTCCTCATATTATGTATTTATATACGTATGTATTTTATTTTGTTCAATGAAACGATATGATTATCATTATTATTGTTATTATAGTTGACGCGAGGGACGGCCAAAGCGTTTCCGGCAAGAAAAAAAAATCTTTTTGACGTTTTTATTTCTTGAGATGATGAAAGTCAAGCTGAATGAAAGCATCCAACCCAGTACAATTGCACACGTGATTTGTGTCATTTTTTTTGTAAATTTCAATATAAGATCACGATGGTGTCCGCAAAATATATCGACGAATTGATAATCGATTTTATTTGTATGAAAACTATATATTATATTGACGTAATTCATAATCGACCAAAATTACAAAAAAAAAAAATAAAAAAATCGACATTAAAATCTTAATTACATGTAATTATACGTAATTCCAATTATGTTAAAAAACTAGAAAATTGATGAGAGCTGGTTATAATTTTTTTATTGCCATATAAATGTTAAACCATGAACATTTGTTCATTTTTTACAACGATAATATCTTTATTTTATTAGAATATTTGTATTTTCGGATAATAGGATTTGAGAATTTAGTACAAGGGGAATCAAACTTTAGTTACCTATATAAATTATTTATATTTAAAATTATATCCCGAAATTCTTAAAAAAACAATTTATATACAACTTCTGTTCGTAAAAAATAAATTCGAATCGATATCGACTATAAATTTACTGTTCTAGACTTAGTACTCGATGTGTAACAATGAAAAAATGTTTGGTACTGTAACGGCACAATTTCACTAACTCGTTACTTATGTCTCTCTCTCATATTTATAGGAAAAATGGAAGTTAGACCGCCATTTCCATCTGTATTAGATGTATTATAATTGTATTATTCTAAATGTATTATCTCTAATTTAAGATGATTATCACATAACACTAGTTTTGTTAATATATAGAGATAATAGTATGGCCTTTTACAAAAATTAACATATGACTGATTTAAATATATTATACAAATATAAAGTTATAAACTTATATAATCTTGGATCCAAAGTAGGGCCATTTTTCCCTTTAAGTTATTATTTTATTTTATTTAATATTTTAAGCATTGATGAGCTACTGATTTTTATAATTTTTTTCAGTGAACAACTTTTGGAATTTTGATTGCAATTATATTTTAGTTGGTAATTTTAAACAGTAATTTTATGTTTTTTTACTCTTTCCTTGAGCGTAAAGAAAAACTACTTTCTATATAACATATGTATACTTATGTATAATATGTATTGAGGTTTTTAAATGGAAAATACTTTAGAGATGTCATTTTTTTAATGTTCCAAAAAAGAAAATTTTTCGAAATTAATTACACTGTAGCATTGCTCAGAATAGTTATTTTTTATTGAATAATAAGATAACACCTTTGTTTTATTTATTACTATATTGCCATGCCTCATTGTGCATCATTTAAAAATCATACAATACAATGTAATTTATAGGAAATGATACAACTTAAAATTAAAAACAATAAATATTTTTTAATTAGCTAATTACTACAATAAAATATAATTTTTTTTTTTTTTAGATTTGTATTTTAAAAGATACAAAAAATCACACAAACTAGTTTTAGAAAAAAATATAATAATAATAATAATAATAATAAATAATTTAATCTTCGTTTGAAGATAAAAAATTTTACGACAAAATAACTGATTGGAAGAAAAAAGTTATTTGATCATCTGTATAATTTTAAATTATTTATCTCATTTTGTACCATGTATAATTGTTAATTTGTCCTCTATGTATATACTTAATAATTGTATATTATAAAAATATACTAAATAAAAATACATAAACACTTGCTCTTCCTTTCCATTATGCAATTTTAATTATATTTTTGTACATTATTCTTATTGTGTTCCAATGTATGAAAAAAATTTGAAGAGGCAATAATTATTTATTAAAATAATCGAACTATGGAGGGATATTATATTTAATATGGAACTAATGTTCACCTTGAATTCTTCGTGAAATATAATTGCAGTATACAATAAAAATTCGGAAGATAGGTTAGTTAAAATAATAAAATATATTAAACGTAATGTTTAAAAAATATCATATTATTTTAATTTGAAATGTAACAATATAAGGGGATTAGGAGATTGTAACACAGATGATATCTACTGAACGAGAAAACTAAATTGAAATTAATCAATAGAATTATGAAAATGTTTTTAAAAAGTGTTAATTATCATAATAAGACATATTTTTTGGGTAATTCATTGCTATTTAAAACAATATAACATTGGTTGAAAGTTCCTAACACTAAATTTATTTTTAATGTTTTAAATTAATAATACTTATAGTATTCATGAATTTTCTTTTTGATTTTTCATACATGTTCTTGAAGGAACATTTTATAGATATAATCATGTTTGCATTACATGTGTCATAGATCATTATATATACAATAAAAACCATTTTTATTTGATTGTATCGTTCTACTATAATTAAGTTTATGGAAGATCGTCTGTATAAAATTCGTCCCTCGCCGTTCATCTCCTACTTAACCATACCCGTTAACTTCGTTACAATAGAGAAGAAAACTATCTCACTACGGTTATAGTTCGTCCTTATTATATGCGCAATTTTGGACGAGCTTTTCTTGAAATAGAGTATATGTATATCCAAATTGATATTTGAATATGTCACTATTGAACTTAATATCACATATTATACTTATTATGCTCCCTTGTACAATTTGTGTGTTAACCAAAAAAATAAAAAAAATTAAAAAATAAATATATATATATTTATAATTTTAGCAAATTCATATTACGTTAAATACTTTATAGTATCATTTTAAACATATTTTTATGTATCTATAAGTTAGAATGAAATTCGTTAAAAATTATTATTTAAAGCTTGTTTTATTTATGAAATAAATTATATATCGCTAAATGGACATTTAGTAAAATGGATGATGTTTCAATAATTATATAGTCAAATGATAAATATTTTATTTGTCTTCATTAGTTATTTACGTTAACCTAACCTACATTATTTGATAGAAGTCAGTTATTTCTTTCACGTTTGATAGTCCAATTTTAGAAATTTTATTCTAAAAATTATACCTATAACTGATGGTGACATGAAAAAACAAAACGAAAAAAAATATAGTAGTTACCAATGAAATTGAGTTTTTGAATTACTCGTCAAGCCGCGTCGGGACTTAACTTTTAATTTAGTCTTCCACAGAAATTAAAAATCTTGTCGTTTATATGTTCATTATTTCTTACGTAAAATATACACGGTATATGCATGTTTTGACGTTCTGGTTTGGAAATATAGTAATTTTTCGCTTTTAATTTCATCCGGAGTGATGGCGGCCGTTGGTGTATATTATTATCGTTATATTATATTATATACTCATAGAGTACTCAACACACTCGATGACCGTTTTGTTTTCCAGAGAATACTCGAACGTCTTTTCTGAAAACTATAATGCAGCCGGTGTAGTTATTGTGTGTATTTTTTTTCTTTTTTTTTATTATTTTCGTTGTCGTAAAATATATAAAATATTATATACAATTGTAAGGGAACGGTGAACGAGTCGAAAACAATGTTTTTTTAATTTTTATTATGGATTACATTCCTCGAATAGAGTCGCCATTGAACGTTTAGTTTCTAAATTCAATACTTTGTTTATAAAATTAATTTTTTTTACCATTTTGTGATCTGCATAATCTTAATTTGAACAGGAAATTAGTATGTACCTATTTTATTTACAAAATAAATACCGAATGTGATAAGGTTTTATATTGTCCTAAAAATATTTCTGTTTGAAACTTAAAACCGCTCTCCTGTTAAATTTCAAAACACCACGATAGAACTCTATCATTCGAAATCAAAATTCTATAGATTCTGCCTTGAAATTACAATACGTGTCATATGATATTTGATATTTTAAACATACAATTTGTTGTAAATAAAATGATATTTAATTCCAAAAAAAAAATCATGTTTATGGAAAAAGTATTATTTAATTTAATTTTGTATTATAGATGATATAATTACTGTAAGTACATGTAATTAGAAAAAAAGTATTTCTATTGTTGCCCAGATAAACTTTGATTCGTTTGTATTCGTTGTACCATTATATTCATAAAATAGGTTTTGTGGTAATCATTTTACGATTACATAACAACCAAAAGCAAAAGTCCGAGTAACAAACCAAAAGTTTCGAAAATACATTTTTTACGCTCAATTTTCAAATAAATCAATAGTCTTTATTTTAATTGAACAGGTGAAAAAAATATTGTTGTTGTCTTATTGCAACCAATAATGTAGAAACTAATCGCTAAATATCCGTAAAGGTTTTGATCGGAAATTAAAGATGGTGAAATTCAGGTAAATATTTCGATTTAAAAAACAATATTTATAGTAAAAATGTTATTATTAAATCGATGATATAATTTAACCCTTAGGGAGATGCGGACCGAATTTAAAATTTTGTTTCGGGTGTCCATGAAAAGTCACTTGGTCTGATAAAAATTCCACTTGTTTAAAAACATATTTAAATAACTAATAACACTATATGATTGTTATTACATTTTTAATTTTGAAAAAAATTGATTTTGAATGTACACATAATTTGAATTTTTAAATTTGATTCAATATGTTTTCAATACTTAATTACGGGAGAAACGGTTGACATATTTCCTATATAATACATTGTTATATTCGTCAAAGCCCACAGTTTTTGATATAATTTCTTGTTTCCAATTAGTGAGCTATAAATTAATACGTAAGTTACGACATACAACATATTATAAGCCCCACTTTAAGGTATTGTTAAACAAACAGTATAATATATATACTCGTACGGTAACCACCAAATATTATATATTGCAGTAATTATAATAATATGTTCAGTTGTTTTATGAATTACCTGGTATTATATGCAATTTAGTGTATAATGAAGTAGGAAATGATATATGGGAATGTGTTTGTAATTATTTTCTAACCAGCTAATTAACCACGAAATTACACGGGAATTGTTTGTATGTTAAATTGCATACGTCTGTTGAAAGTTCGCCATCTATCAATTTCATTGATAGATATCTCTTTCGTTTTATTAATTACTCATTATTGTCAACTAAAAAACGGTTGGATTCCCGTTAGACTGTTAGAGTATATTTATATATTTATATATTCCGTTATATATATTTGATTTTCGATATTTTTAACAATTATATAATAATTGCACAAATTTATATATTTTTCAAAATGTTTATATTGTACAAAATATATCACTATTTACGTGACGTGGTAGAAAAAATATGACTGAGAAGATCGTAATAAATTAATAGTGTTTGGCGATAAAATAACTTTACTTAACACGTTGAGTGCTAAAGTGTTTTTGTCATAAGACCTAATATTGAGCCTACAAAATGTAAAAACAATACGTAGTAAAACACATCATTTGGTGTCACTATGCCTTTAAAACGTACTTAATGCTAGAAATGAAGCTTATTTATTAGCATTTTTTCATCGTATTCTAAAAACATAGTGTCGCTACTTTATTTTCGTATTTGTAGTAGGTACCTAACGGAATAAATTATTTACTTTATTTCGTTATAAACTTTTTTCAATTAAGAAATGTTTTACTACTTACCTAATTATTATTAATTATCGTTTTTTTTTTACATAATTAATAAATTATGACAATAACATATAAAATAAATTTCTTCTGTTGTGTCAATGATAAGAAATTTCATTAGTTTATTTTGTTATCTATTTTTTATCCATTGTTAGCCAAAATCGAATATTTTACAAAATGTATTGTATATCTCATGGAGTATACTTATTCCTAGTCTTTGAATTATATACCTATTATATTGTTTTGTATTTTATATTATTCTATTATCTATTTTCATGATGAATCCTATTAGAATTAATTAGAGTTATTTGTTTTTAATTATACATACATTTTTGTGGGCATTAAAATACCTTGTTTAAATTTACTAAGAATAGTTTAAAATATGTCATGTAATCGTGTTCACTATCTCTTTATGGGTTATTAAGGATTAATTTGATACATAATAATAATATATAAAATTGTGGAGGTTCAATAATTGGTCTTATTAAGGTTTATTCTTACTACTGATTGTTAAATATTGGTCTCACGATAGCAGGAAAAATAATCATTTTTTGACGCTATGAAACCCATTTTAGAGTATCACTTCTAATCCATTAAAAAATATTTTTAATCTCATCTTTTAGCCACTTTAATAGTATGTACAAAATTGTATAAAATTTTTATAAAAATCACGTGGTGGAATTGACATAGGATTGCGAGACTTATATTTTAAATCTCATGGCACTCAACATGTTAATCCAACTTAACCTAAAATAATTTAACATATATATATAATAGTTATATATATATTGTATGTATAAACATACGTGAAAATATGTGTGTATGTTATGAGAATCACGTTTTAGGGTAAAAGATCTAATAAACATGATTTTTACAAAAAATAAAAGTACGATTATATTTGTCTCTGATTTGGATGCATAATTGATGCATTTGAAACATTGAACATTTTATTTTTCTCGATCACGTCATAATCTACAATATGTTTAGATAAAATATCATATGTGCAGCACTGCAGGTGCACTGTATGGTCAAAGTTGGATTAAGGAAAAACGGGATATTTCCAGTTCCTTTAACTTTAATACGATTTTTGTTCTGGGTCCCGAGTTTTACCTTTGATTCACTCCTGTGAATACTATCCTGATAAATGACAAAATTTTTTCCATTATACGTTTGCCCTCTAAAAGTGATTGTATTGATCTTATTTTTCATTGAGGCAGTTTTTATGAAGTGTTATGAAAGTTGAATTATATTTTATTGATTCGTTATACACTGACTAACCACTATGAATAAATATACAGGTATAATGGATAAATATAACGTGATTTGATAACGTGAACCTAGTATTTTTTTTCATCATCTTACTGATATGAAATGTATATTAGAGTGATAGTGTATTCTATTAATATATTAGTAGTTTTTTAAAAAACGTTGTTTCCTTTGTTATCAGTTCGTATATTTTTCTTTGTATGTAATCGTACAACAATGCACACACAAATAATCTGCTACTACTTAATGTTATATCAAATATCTATTATAGTTTATGATCATTAGACAATTACAACATTAACTATGTATCTACTCATTAATGTATATGTATACAATTTATTCTATAATTTATGCATTTAATATATTTACATGACCAGCATAGATAACAATTCAGGTAATGGAATTTTCTAGTTACTGTTAATAATGACTGGAAAAGTCAGAAATTCTAGAATATTTCATCTTGTATTACATTATACGCATTATTTCTATACTAAATATTAAGTATTAAATTTAATTATTATAAGTAAGTGTTAACTTAATTTTTCGTCGATTTGTATGAATCATTTTTGGTTTTTAGTTATAATTGTGTAATTGTCCTTAATATTGACCAATTTTTGGGATTGTTTCTAGATGTTAATTGTCGTTATAAGTGAAGCCAAAAGAAGATTTACACAAGTTGACAAACTGTGTTAGTTTCTTTATAATTAAAGTAAAACTTTATCATAGAAGTAAGTATCCAATATTGACTGTTGTTTCCTGTCATTATTAACAATAAAATATTTTATACTGATTTAGAAAGGCTGAATTAATTAAAATATTAAAATATGTTTTATAATTGAATAATTAGATAATAGTGATAAATGTAATTGAATAATAATAGTTCAAATATTTTATTTAACGAAAAAATTAATATTTAAAGATATTTATATTTATATATTCAATAATGTATTTTTGAAAACCAAAAACCATTTTGTCGGGGTTATTATAGCGATCCCTCAGTTTGTGACAATGCTCACGATCGTTTCGTATGACAAGCAGAAAGTTTTCGTATAAGTTTTGTGTTTTTGAAAAATTTTCGAATTTCGTCCGATATATCAAGTCAAAAACCGTCGCCGGACACATTTGCGCACACGGTTCGTCGAATTCTCAAAACGATACGTCCCGCATCGTGTGCGAAATAACGACGAAACGCGCTGTAAGCGACTGTTAGCGTGCAGGCGAACGTAAAATTTTAAGTTTGAACGCACAACTCGAGCAAGAAATATATCATTAACACTTGGTTATTCTTGAAAAAGGGGAAAAATAATATTTTAATCCGTGGGAACTTTAATAAATCTATGAGAAAAATCTACCATTTTATCACGTGACAAGCACATACGCGTTTAGAACCGTTTTTGAAAATAAGTATATAATAATATATTATATTTTGAGTAGATACAACTATTTTGAAAAAATTTGTTTTATATTAGATCCAAGTTTTCTGGAGAGATTGTAAAAAAACTTCCATATAGACGAATCGTCTCTATTGCATAATATAATTTATACCACGTGGAACAATACCATTCATATTATGAGACTTTCGTGTTTTGGTTATCAGCTATCAGTGTAAGTTATAAAATCACCAAATTGTTTTTACATAATATTATATTACAAATAAACGTTATCGTAACATTACATTCTTTGTGAATATTGAATTTTTTATTTTTTCAACATATTGTTTTGAAATTGACATCGTTGATATATTTTGAAATATAGGTTGTATTGTTTTCTGATAAGTCATATTTCAATCACAATATAAGTATATTTAAAGCAGCCGTATATTTGTTTTTGTGGCATTTTAGAATTTTCTTTTCGCTTCGTTTCCATTGACATTAAAAGAAATACTGTTGTATCTATTTTAGTTTGTGGCAGTTTCCAATTTATATTTTGTTTTATATAACTGTCATACACCAGTGGTATTCTGATGGATTTGTTTTATTTTTCAATATTCAACGAAATTTCCAAAAAAAATATTACAATAATATTTTGAGAATTATAAATTTCATAAATGTTTTTGGTGAAATTGAGTATAACTTATAGATTTATTTAAATAATACATAAAAATCTAATTTCAACAAAATAATTTGTTTTATTTTAACAAATACGTATTTCAAAAACGATGTTCCCCATCTTGAGTGTTATACGATTAAATAAAGAGCGCGTACACATTCCCTTTTATAGTGTTATAAATTGCTGATATTTCTAAGGTTTACGAGAAGAAAACCATAATGTACAAACATTAAAATTATAAAAGCAATTAGTCCAAAATATTCATGAATTATATAATAGAAAAGAAATATAAATGTCAACAAACCAAAACAACTTGTCATAGCATTGTTAGCTAAATATTAATAAAACAATGTAATAATCGATAGATAACGTCATCCATTCCATTAAAATGAAGGTATACGCACCGAACGATTCAGTTGTTATTTAATACTAAAAATAGAAACATCGTTTCCAGAATACAAATTAGTTGAAATAAAACTAATTATTTTGTAGAAATTGGGTTTTTATTTTTTATTTTCCGTAAATGCGTTACATTTTAAATCGTTATCCCGATATACTCGTAGCTTAATTATTATTTACTATTTCAAATTAAGTGTAAAACTAAAACTCTTAAAATTTTAGTTTCAAGTAGAAATATGTTACTTTGAGAACTTGAAACATATTATTGAACGATATGGAAAAGTACGGCAAAGGATATTAATTTATGGTTATGATTATGGCCAATATTAATTAATGACAAACGATATTTTTAATTAGTAAACCAACATGTGTATTTTGGTTTTTCAATAAGACCTATTTAAAATTTAGCCTGTAAAAATATTTTTTATTCTATTTTATTTCCTTGAAAATAAAATTATATAATTCATTGTACGCATATTTTTCGAAAGTTCTTTAATAATAAACTATTATTAATTTTGAGCTACTTTTTTAAAAATTTTTAATTGTTTAGTCTTATATATTCATTATATATATATATATATATATAAAAAAATTATAAAAATCATAAGGTACCTTATATAAGTGATTTTTTTTGTTTTTTTTAGCGCACGTTTAAGGGAATTTTTGTTTTCGACATTTAAATTCAAACTCTGGTAATAACCAATAATCGTATAATGTATGTAAAATGGGTAGGTACCTATTAAATGATAACTTATCTGACTTACACTAGAGTTGTTCACTTTTGGCGTTATCTCCTTCTCCGATTTATATTCCAGCGGACGGCTTTGTTTTCAAGAGCGAAATTGAAATTTCAATTGCCAAAGATCGAGGGAAAACGTTTCGTGATTATACTAATTAGGTATTAAAAAAAGTTACGGTAATTTAAATAGTTTACGAAATTATACTGCAGTGTGTCCATGTACGCGGTGATAATCATTCGGACGCGATTAATTTCACAGATAATTTACACAGAGTAAAGTGGCATAATATTGACGTGGATAATCTGAGCAACCGTAGTTAGGTCAACAGTTATTATATTATTATTATTATTATTATTATAAGATTATTTTTTAGCATCTTTATCAATGTAAATTGTGGGATGTCCAGCGAGCTGGGTAAACTCGATTACTATCACCGCCGGCGGCGGCGGCACGGCGGTGGTATTCCCATGGAGCTTATAACACTATATTATATTGTGTTCGGAAAGGAATACGTGTAAGTTTGTGCGTGTATAAATGTGTAAATCTGTAAGTGTCGTGCAAGTTTGTTCATGTGTGGAAACGAAATGCTGTTTCGACAGATAACGATTTCGATAACGATTTCGCTTGTTTGGGCTAGTAGTCGTAGTAGCCTCCGAAATTCCATGATAATAATAATAATAATAATAATAATAAATAGATGCAAATTATTATAACCGTATACGACTATGTATGTGTACTTATTATAGTATAGTAATTAATAAATATTGGTAATACGTTCGATTATTATTATCAGTATTTATGGTTAGGGTTTATGCGTCATTGTATCGACCTATAGTAAGTATCCTATATTGTTATTAAATTTCTGCAGAGAACGAGTACAATGTTATCGGACATTATTGAAAGTTCGAATGTAGTGTTTTGCAGATGTTGCAAGATCACACTATGATGTTTCAATATTAATTTATAAAAAAAATGTCGTTACTATAAGTGTTTTATTTACATTATAATGTATATTTAGAAAATTAATAAAACCTATGAATCACTATCAAAATTATTTTTAATATAGTAGTAATGGGTATCAATTGTTTTTTAATATCGATAGGTACCTATAAACTAATATCGTAGTGCTTAAATATATTTTTCAATAGATTCACGCTTCGACCTTCTGCTAATACTTAATCAATATGCGTCAAATTGTTACGTTTTGAATTTTTTCATATTTTTAAGTTAATATATATAATTATAGATAAATAAATATCTAATATACCTAGTGTGTACGTTCGTCCGTCTGTCTTATTAATTGTCATAATTATCAAGGCTGGGCAAATTGACATTTCTTTCATAAACTCGTTAAGTTATGTTAATACAAAATAATATAAGATAAATTCAATCAAAATTTATTAATATAATTTTGGTTAATTTTACAAAATAAAAGTTATCTTTGAAAAAATAAATAATTTAAATTGGTTAAAACTGTTAAAAGTTATTTTATACTTAGCAATAAAAAAAAAAAATAATACCTTCCATCTGCTAAGATACCTATATTTTTGTATTCACATTAATATTAATATAACATTTTCAGCTTATTACGATCCACAATTTTATATAATGGGTAGACACAAAGTACAGCTTTTATGTAATCTATGTAAAGATTAAAAAACCTGTTATTCAAAAATGTAGAATATAAAAATGGTTATTAATTTCAAATCGTTATATTATATATTTGAAAATGAGAGTCTCTGTGATTTTTAAAACTTGGCACTTATGAATATTATTACACAACTATTGCTAAAAATTATAAATAATAAAATTGCTTATACTAAAAACAAGAAACTTAAAACCTCATTCAGAAAATTTGCGTTGTTCATTGGTCAAAATTTAATTCAATTAGATAATTTTGTAATATATTAACTTATAAAGTTAATACGTTAATACAAATACTACTGTTCATCTACATCTCGGAAACGCGGAATTAAGACTTGTTGCCGTATACAAGAGCCCCAATTCCCAACTCCAAACCTCTGATATCGATGCTCTTCTTGATACCAACACAAATACCATCATTGCTGGGGATCTCAACTCCAAACATTCCTCGTGGCACAGCCATTCCAACAACACTTCTGGAAACATCCTATCTCGATACCTTG
>JAIPRL010000222.1:15299-41372 GCA_025469235.1 Pemphigus obesinymphae
AGCACTCCTTCTGGTAGTAAATTTGTTAACAGAGAAAAAAAAAAAAAAAAAATAAACATCATTGTAAAACCACTAGCTCCCTCGCTACGCTCAGAATCTAAAAAACAGTTTAAAAATAATTATAATTGTATTTAGGGGAAATCTGGATTACACATAATTCGTTTTAAACATATATATATAGATGATGAATGTGATATGGGGATAACTTTACGATGTTATTTACAAGGTGTTTCGGGTTTAAAAGGTACAACCTTGGAAATAAAATAATTTTTTTGAAATAGTACTATTACGGGTATTATCGATAGATTTTTTCTAGGTAACATTTTTAATTGTTCGTGCAACTCCTTATCACCAAATTATTCGCTGTCCTTTAAAATTTACATTTTTTTTTTATTGTTAGATAATTTAAGCACGCTGAATTAGTTTTACTGGGAGAAAAATCACGAAAAACTATGTTTCATAACGAAATAACTTTATTTCACCGAGTGTCACTGTTTTATTACCTGGAATCAAAAAATCGGAAATCGGAAAATAAAGTGTCTTATCATACAATCCGAGGTTTTTGAGATTGAAGATTTTCACTTTGATCAAATCAAAAATCTTTATAAAGTTAAATTTTAATAAAAGATATTATAGATTTTGAATACCATTCGATATCATGTGTAAGTTTCCAAAGTTCCGAAAGTTACAACCTGGTACACCCGATATAATATACTTATACGACTTATCGTTACGGACGAAGGAGTGGTTTCCTATTAGAGTCAGACCTAATCGCACTCCACGACTGTGGCAGGCTCCTAACCGATTATCTACCCAGTTCAATATATATATATATATATTATAAACGCAGAAGTATGCACTGTCTACGCCTAAATATCAGATTGTTTGTGCCCTCTTAAATAGAAAAACAGTGTTTACGCTCAAAAATATAAACTAATTTTGAAGTACTCGACTGTGCCTCCTTTATAATATAGTAATATTAGAAACTTAAACATTTGGCAACAACCTCGATTTCTCGTTCCAATTTTATCACACCCAAAATAAATATTTAAACTTTAATCTTTACAGTTTGGTTGGGAATTTAATGATTATAATAATTTCGCTCAGAATCATTTTATCAAAATAAATTATTTCTCACTGCATTAAAAGTAAATATATCCACAATTAGTATCCTGCTCAACGAGTGAAGTGCTTCCAAACCTTACTGACTAGCTTTTTAATAATGATAAGACAAAATATATATAAATAAATACCCAGTTTCTACAAAATAATTTGTTTTTATTTAACAAATACGTTTTTCGAAAACAATGTTCCCATCTTTAGTGTTAAACAATTACTCTACAGTAGTTGTTTAACACTGAAGATAAAAACAAATTATTTTGTAGAAACTGGGTATTTATTTATATATATAAATAATTCTACAAGTAACTCAACACCAAAATATGATAAGACAATGTTTTTTTGAATTTATGCAGGTACTACGATGGAAGCATTCCCTACTATCTGGATTTTTTCAAGTAATCCTTGCATATATTTTTAAATGTGTGTTATTTAGGGAGGCTATTAGTTAAATTATTTAATTCCCTTTTTAACGATTTTATATTATTTAACATTCTTTCCTTATTTTTACTGATGGCTTAGTCTTTTTCGGGTCTTCAGGTTTTTCCTTCTTAGATAAATTACATCTGCATTCACTTCGTCATTCACAGCTGAATGCTATACTAAAATTTGTTATTTATACTTTATTTTTAGTATCAAAACTAACAATATACTAATTGTCTCATCCTCTTAATATCTTTGTGGGTACTCAAAACCTAGCTTCATTTGTATTCTAGGTAATGTGTTAGCAGAAAAGTTCCACTAAGCTTTTTCACATTTTTCTCTATAAAAATACCGTCTTTGTACTTTTTACCTAATTGTATTTAAATCCGCCCAATTATGCTATTTGGTGTAGAAGTATATTCCCAATAATCCCTTTTCACTCTTGATTCTGAGGTTTGTCTTTACTCCCACCTAGTTGTTGCTTATTTTTGACTACAACTCGGCAGTGTGGGAATTAGATAACAAAAAAATCTTCGCTCGTTGGATATTTGTGGTTAATATATTGGATTTTAAAGCAATGATAAATCATTTATTTTTTTCAAAACGATTCTGAGCGAAGCTTTGGTGGATATACTTGACATTTACTATAGATTAAACTAATAATATATAATAATATGATAATATTATATAATATAATGAAAAAAAATAGTTATTTGGATGGAAAAGTATTGGAACCGATGACCCCGCACATGAGAACACCGCAGTGACTCTCACCAGACTACATACACTTTAATTATTATTATACTATACAATAATAATATTATAATAATATAAAAATTTTAAGGGAACATGGTAAAATCTATAAATTTTAATTTGATATAACTTTAAAACCAAGTCCGACCACTAAATTCTGACTTCACCATTATTTTTTTGATAAAAAAAAAATATATATATATAAAAAAATGCGAAAAATCGAATTCTCCTGTAAAGTAAAAAAGTTATACCTATCATGAATTAAATATCTCAAAATTAAAATTGCAACATGTAGCCTGAAAATAAGGTTTTTTATTAATTTATATTTAAATTAATTATTAATTGTGTTTTCCGATCTTAATGCAAATTTTTTAATTGTTTTTTCTTACGAGTTTATCGAAAAAATTAAAAAATCGAAAAATGCCTTCTTTAAAGTACCAAATACATGCAGTTTTCTACCAGAAAATAGTGCTATATGTAATGATCGGAGAACTTTTTTTATATAATTTTTGGTACAAACATAAAAAAAAAATAATAAAAATACATCACTGTAAAATAAACATATTTCTTGCTACTCTCAGAATCTAAAATATAAATTAATTTTTTTGTAAAACTGTATTATAGCTAAATATTTGAT
Organism: Pemphigus obesinymphae; assembly: GCA_025469235.1. Classification (NCBI taxonomy): domain Eukaryota; kingdom Metazoa; phylum Arthropoda; class Insecta; order Hemiptera; family Aphididae; genus Pemphigus; species Pemphigus obesinymphae. The sequence continues at coordinate 18,232 of JAIPRL010000222.1, forward strand.
ATAATTTTAATAAATTTGTTATTTTAGCTTTGTTCAAAACATTTTGTTGCAACAATTCCATTTTGGATGCCTCATATTTAACTTTTTTGTAAATAGAATACTCCAAAACTTTTTATAATTAAACTGTTTATATAGGAAATAGGATACCTGCAAGACCACAATTTGTATTAAAAAAATGGGGGTTTGAAGCTCCCAAGCTTGAATATGGTAACTTATAGAAGAAAATCATAAATTAAAACATTTTTTGTATAGGAAAATAAAAACTCACTATTTAAACTCATCAATACAAGAAAAAATAATTTTTTAATTAAAAAATAATTTGCTATTAAATATTCAAAATTTAGTTTTTCAAAATCAGTAATCTCGATAAGTACGCTAGATAACTATTCGTCTGTTTATCTGTAATTGTCATTGTATAATCATTGTTTACAATTTACTTTTATATTATAGAAATTAGTTTATTTTTGTTATCCTTATACATATCACTTCTACTCAATTCCCGTTCCCATTACTTCATTTTTTGAATGCTGATTTTAATCTATTTTTTTTTTCGTTTTTCTTATTCTAATCGTCCCATTTTATTCCTGTTTATATCAATCATGGTAACATATAATTATTACTGTGCTGTAATATTTCATTTACAATAAAGGTATTAGTGAAAAACTTTTTATAAAATAAATGTACAATAACCTAACCCGGAAAATTATATGAAAATTATTTTATATTTTTTAAATCGTGGTTTATTTATTTAAATATAATAATTCGGCAGGGATTAAAATTGTGTGGAGTACGACACACTTTGTGTAATACGAAATGTTAAGTGTGTAGTACGAAATTAAAAAGTGTGTAGTGGCTCTATTCTCTATATTATGGTATTTGTTTTTAATTTTACATTTTTTGATTAAATTATTTTATTTAAATATATTTTAAAAAAAATTCCAAGATGTATCATCAGAAAAATCTAAAATACCAACAAGTGTCAAGTAACACGTTAATAGCTATTGCAGGCTATCTTATATTTCATATATGATAAAGGTGCTTTTATTATCAGAAAAAAAAACCAATCGCTTCGCTCGATAATACACTTATATTTTAATTTACTTTTGTATCTCAATATAATTGCCATTTTTTGTAATTCTATAAATAGCCTATTTATGTGTTATATATGTAATAACTCAAAATAATTTTAAACACATAACTAAAATAACCTATATATTATGAATATAACTTTTTATAACATAAATGAACACTTTTTATTTTTATTTCCTGATGAGCTAATTAAAACATAACCCCCAATCAATAACTATAATGAGGTCACGGAAAGGGGAGGGTGATAAAATCCGAAAGTGTGCACTACAAAAAAGTATATATTTTAGCCTCTGTAATTCGGTACAATTTACGAGTGTGATGCTACAGACCGGGTGCAAATATGACAACCTTGAAATATTTATTCATTGTTTTCACAATTTTGGGTCAATTAGACCGATTGGTTGTACGAGATGATGTAATATCACTTATAATATATATTATATATGTGTGGTTTTATTTGGTTGGTAATCCGACCGATCGGAAATAGTAAAAATACTTTTTTTTATACACTATGCTAATCGATAAAAGTAGCAATATATATTTGACGTATACACTACTCAAACCGAAGAGCTTTAATATATTATTGCAGTATAGTCTGTGGTATTATTAGCATATTATTTCTTATCGTATCGTAGGCATATGCAGATCATTTCGGCCGATTTAGGACATCACTTCAGAACGATTCAACTCTTACTTTTAGGATCTAATAGGGTGTGCATTTGGAGTATCTAAGTTATTAGATTAATCTTACCAACAGTTTGTGATATTTAGTGTAAATTTTCATTTACGCGTGTAATTTGCTTAAAATAATGTATTGTCGGTCTGATTCGCAATTTTTGTAACTCCATAATGACTACTTTTCAAAAAATGTATTGTATAATATTATTTGATAACATCGTATATTATGTACTCACGTTTGACCAAATCCCTGGATCCGGTGCGCAACATCAACGGCTGCCCGTTCTCGCGTCTCCACGTGATCTTTGGCTCAGGGTTGCCGGTGGCGTGACACGAAAGGGTCGCATTATCGCTTTCCATCAGCGTCAGGTCGGGGCTCGACTCGTCGGTGATTATGTCTGGTGGCACTGAAAACCATCACACACATTATTAAAAACAAATAAATACACAAACGTATATACTTAGTGTAAAAAAAAATTAATAAAATAATTTTAAATTTTAAGGTTATTTATATAGTTATTATGTTATATGTAGTTATAATTATATAATAGTTCATATGCTGCTATAATAACTTTAACATTGTTAACTTAACATGTTTATTTTAACCATTATCTTACAAATGCATAACGATATTAAATGATACCGATAAAATAATAATCTTTTAATATCAAACAGATATTTTTGATAATCAAATTATTTCGTACTCGTTATTGAAAAGTATTAATTGCACTTCGATTCCGATCGTCAGATATTATTAGAAAAACTACATATTTATAAACCATTGAAATATATTTTATTTTTCACGTTCAATATGTTTCGATCAGTGTATATATATGTACAATATTTGATTTAAAGATGAAACGCGTGGTTTAGCAGGTTACACAAAATTAGCAAAACTAAAAAAACAGTATTATGTGTTTAGGATCAAAGGAATACATGCATTTATCACAGGCCACGGTAAAACGTAATATTATTGACATTGTACATTTATATATTTCTACCGAGTTTACGTAATGAGCTCATAAAATATTTAATTCTAGTGGAAATAATAATTTATTGAAACTAAAGGTTATTCTATATTTTAAATATATATATAATATAATATATAAATATATATGAATGATAATATTATTGCTTTTTCGAATGTATTGATAGAAAAACTAGTAATTATTTGTATTAAGTCCGGTTCACTATATTATGTCTGATAATGTTTATAACCAGAGAAAATACTTGAAAAATATCATCAAAATAAATCAAGAATCGAATAAGTTATGTAAATATAAGCGAGTTTAAAACATCCCTCTATGTGCTCTATTATACCCGTGAAATTGTTTATAAAAATCATCGAGGTTTAAAAATACATTTTAATTGTTATGCTTTTCCCCAACCCCCATCTGTTATTTTGATGAAACCGAAATGTATATTATGTTATAGTTGTTTTTAGTTGTTTACGGTCTTATATGTTAATTTCAGTTTTAAATTGATTACGCGTGTTTTGAATTTACTGATTCGGAACACGCGAGGATTAGGTATTCCACACACACGCATATATACAAGAGGTATCACGTGTAAATTCAGAATGTCCGGATGATCCTTATACTGATTTATTGGTAAGTACTCGTTAAAAGTTTAAATTGTTTAATTGAACTTCGAACCGTTTTGCCGATTTTGTTGTAATTTCATTATAATTATTTTTATAAAATTTCATCGATTAGAGTATATTGATCGTTTTGGATTTTTAGATTATGAGTGTAGTGAGGAATCTATTATTGATTGTACAATGATTTTTATTTTTCTGGAAATTCTGTAATAGTACATTTGTAAGGTCAGTTTTATATTTTTCCAGTGGGTTTCTTAAGCGTAATGGAAAACTATCTTGTATGAAAGAAATGTTTTATAAATTAAGAAATAACAAAACAAGTTTTAATGGTTACAATTTATTACTGAGCGATTCTGAGTGGAGCTCGATATAATATACATATCATATAATGTTATACAGAGCATTGCTCAGAATCATTTTATCAAATGTATTGAATTACTATTACTTTCAATAATTATATTCATCTACCACAATTAACCCATCCAATGAGCGAAGAACTACTACCCTCTACTAAATTTTGTATTATTACCTTGTATAATATCTATTTCACGAGAAAGAATTTGTCACTTCAGGTTCTTCAAAAATTACCCGTAAATCATGAGTAATTATACATTGCAAAGTTCTGATAAGGTAAAGACAAATTTTTTTTTGAAATCATAAAAAAAATTGGAAAAATTAGTGACCAGTTGTTAACAATAAGATTAAATAAGTTAAATCGCAATAAAATAATTTTGAAATTGTCAGATTTTGTTTTACTATATTATAAAAATGATGTATTTAGAAACTACCTAAATTATTACTCGTGCAGAATTTTAGCAATGCAGGGAATGACATGGTGCAAATTTGTTTTAGTGCACCATGTTTCAAAGCTATTATGAAAACATTTTTACATAAAAAAATAGGGAATTTATTTATAAGATGGTGGAGTTATTACAGTGGTTCAAAAATAATAAAGTTTATACGTTTGGGAATGTCATTTTTTTCGAATATAATGTCTTGTATAGGCAGTTAAAATGCATCACTGTCATCAGGTTCAAACTTCCAATAAACTATAATTTTTTTATTTGATAAAATTTAATATTATTATTAATATAAATATTATATAATCAATGAATTGAATTATGAATAAAGTTCCAATAAACATATATAATATGATATAGCATGTTATTAAATTCCCTAAAAATATATTGTGCGTTTAAATATTAAATAATTTGTATTAATTTTTAAGTGGGTATGTTAATTAAAAAATATCCTTTAGAATGTATGAATATTATACAGGTTAAAAATCGGTGTAAGATAAAGCTATGATTTTGGTGAAAAAATGTGTTTTATAAAGACATCAGCCTTTGCAGTAGTAAGAGACATTTTTACTTCGATTCTTGGAAATATCGTTATTTTGTAAGACAGCTTTTTATATATAAATTTAAATATATTACTAAATTGGGTTCAATTATTTAACTTGAAAATTTAAAATATAATGGAAAATAGACTTCTTGTAAGTTTTATTTTAAGAAAAATACAATTTGACTATTTCATTACCAACTATTTATAATAACTCTAGAATTTATAATAGCAGTAACGTTTAAATGTTAGATATTGTACGGCGAGTGAAATATATACGTTTACGATATATATTTCTGAAAGTTTTTGACTTCAGAAAAGTTATTAGGCAATAATATATAATAATTGTATATATTATGTTCTAGATTTTATTAATTCGTATAACTTCATTCGTTTACATTCAAAACAAATGGTGTTTGTACAACGTTTTGGAAAATCAAAATGACTTATATATACCGGTGTGTGCGCAGTCATATGTAACGATATTAAACGGATAAACGGATACAATTCAAATATTGTTAAATCGGTTCGTTCAAATCATAATAATAACTCACAGACGCAGGATGGCATACTATAATGTGCGCTGCAATACGATTGTATTGTTATTGAGCCTAATAACTGGTGTAGTAATTTAGTTTTGACAACATAGAGAAATAGTAGACAATCATATCGTATAATATAATATTTTGTCTTATTATTAAAAGAAGAGGCGTAAACGGACATAAAATCATAGTGGATATCGTATACATTACGCGACACCATATTGCATAAACAGCTTCAATTATTTCGCATTACTCGTATTGTACGACGGCGTGAATAAAACGATTTTGTTCTTTTTTTTGTCCGCAATGTGCAAAAACGTTTTCGTGCAAATGCATTCGGGCACAGTATAATATATTTGTACCTCTACGTATATATTAATAACATAATAACATATATATATATATATATATATAGAAATGTAAGTGTCGAGTAGTAAAACATATGCGTTTTTCTCTTTAAACTTTACCCAACGGATATTTATTCCCCAAATTATTTATGTACGGACGTTTTATACAATTGTCAGATATACATATATACATATATATATAATGTAGAATATAAATTACGTTATGTATATAGCGCGTATATAAAATCAAAGTTACCTAGTGGATGTCCTCGAAAGAATGATTTTCATACTCGTATCGAAAATCGTCAACATTTAACAATATTAAAACCATTTTGAAAATTTAAAATTTACAATATGGATTTTTTTGAATAAAAATAAATCGAAATTACGATTATTCGAATTCATTATATTATTATATAAGAACGGTTTTGTAGGATGAACTGTGATCGACTCGATAATCAAGACCATTAATTCCTATGTTGTTTTTAATAGTACTATTTTACTGTACCTTGAGCACGAACGTTCTATGATAATGAAATTGTTCTATGTATTATTTTTGTGTGTATTTATCATATTTCAATATATTATAAAAAGGTTATAGTGATCAGTTTTAAATTCTTTAGTCATTATATTATCAGATGCACATAAAAGAACCAATGTTGAGAGATTTAAATATTTGAGATCAAACATTTAAAGTTCTACAATTTTATAAATTAATTATTGAATGGTAATCGGTTCGATTAAAGATAAAAGTCATTTTTACAAATCGAAAAAAGTTTATGAAATCGACCATTCAAATTATATATGTGTATCTTGGTATTATTCTAAATTTAATGAATGAAAATCAATTTGAAACTTTCTATCGTCAGAAAATTATTTTCATGATTATTTTATTATTAATTACCACATTTCATTATTACTTTTAAAATACTATAAATAATGTACAAACGAATAAATAGCAATGAACTTTGGTACTTGTTAATTATTTACTGGTAATTACAATGTTCTTTAGGTTTTTTTCGAGATTTATTCTAATTATTTTTGTAAATAAAATATATATTTTTATTACAGATGTAATTAAAATGTTGCATTTTGAATTTATATATAATAAAAACAAGTTTATTGTTCTTTCTTCGGTTCAATAACAATGGGCTTTAACAACCATCGTTCTTTGAAAAACATCGTTAGAGAAGAAGTGTATTCATCACTTTCTGATCGCCACAAAAAGACCGTATAAAACGCTATGTTGTAAGCGCACAATATAATTACATTATGCGTTCATGTATAAATTTTATAAATTAAAAATACATTTTTTTTAAATTTAATTGTTATATTATACATGTTAGTATATGTAAATTGTATAATATGTATATGTATATGGTTTTACGATACGAAAGATTCAACGAGTGAAAATTTCGTAATTATACAATAATTTACAGTAATCGGCAGAGAAATTATTTTAAACCGTGATGGTCAAATCCCAAAGTAGCAAAGAAGTAAAATATATACACATTTTTTTTGTCATTTTTTTTTGCATTTATTTACAATGTTTACTTAGTTGTAAGACTGTTAACAAGGTCTAACCTTTAAATAATATTTATTAGTTTAATTTTATTAAATGTGTATTGTATTTCATAATATTTTACAAAGAATAAAAATATGTAATTAATTGTTGGCAGGCATTTTTTTTTTTTTTTTTAAATTACGTCTCAAAGTATTTAGATCATAAATGTTATTTCTGTATTAGCATTTTTTTTCATTTAAATGTTTTTACTTTTTTAATAAAAATTAAAACGATAAGTTTGAAGTTCAACTTTTCAGTTCATTTCATGTTTTTAGGTCACAAATTTTTGATTTTTAAAGGTATCTGAACCCTGATATAACAAATATGATAATTTCATTTGAGATTTTTTTTTAGCATATGTAATACGAGTATGACTCTTTAAATCTTATGAAATATATTAACTAACAAACTAGAATTTGAATCATAGTTCAATGACACAGAATAATATTTATTTATAAAAATCAATAAATTTGTATATATAATATCTATTAAACCAAAGCCACGAGTATTATAAAGAATAAACAAATAGTTGTTAAGAAAGTTAGTTTATTTTACTATTCCAATTATTATCCTTTTACGCAAAATATGGTGTTTTCTTTATAGACATGCGCATATTCCTTTTCATAAATATAATTATGATGAAAATTATAACGAACTTAATATTTTACATGATATTGCTCTTAAGAAAAAGTTTAATCTAAATACAATCAGTAATATTAAAGGAAAAATTAAAACAAGTAGGTATTAAATAACCTAAATAAGTTAGAAATGTTGTTGAATATATTGTAATGCAAAATATGAATTCATATTATCAAAACAATTCTTTAAAATGATTATATTCTATATTTTTTTCACTGTAAAATTGTACATTTTTCCATGTACCTATTCTTGATATATTTTTATTTTAGTTTTGTTGTTATATTTTTGTAATTATATTTATAATCTGACCACGATTTTTAGTCAATACCGGTAGTAATATAAACTTATTTTCATAATATCTAACTCTTTTGTTTTTTTTTAATACTCTTAATTATATTTTAATATATATGTGAATCATATCTATATATAATGTATTTAAAAATAACAAGTAGTAATTTATTATCTTATATAATTTTATACACTTTTTAGTTTTACTTAAATATTAATTCATTTAAACTGTTGTTTTTATCATTATGATATTAATCATTTTAAATTTTAAAATTATTTTCTTAGCATTAAATATAATTTTTATATTTAATATAATTTTGTTTACGATATAAAACATTTTTGTAAATTTTTAGACTTTTGGTGAGTAGTGAGCACATTTTGTCCCACAAAATATTATCTATCAAGCGTGAATAATTAATTATTGTTTAGCTATAATAATTTTAAAAATTACAATTTTGTGTATATTATTTTAAGTTAATATATTTAAGTTTATAGTTAATCAAGTAACATTCATACAAAGTGATTATAAAATTGAGTACATCTTTGATAATAAACATAAAGTTTGGAACCTAATCCTTATTTTTTAGGTTATGAATGTATTATATTTTAATGCAATTCTTAATTAATAATACTTAAATAAGATATCATTAGAATATTTATAAATACTTCAATCTATAAATATTTCTATATTTCTGCTGAAATTTTCACGAATATTATTTTAATGTGTTCTACAACACGAACAGAATTAACGGAGAAAATTTAAATACAGTATATTATTATAATATGTGTACACGTCACATGAATACAGTGTTTTTTCATGTTGAAACGGTCGTGTCATCTGTAATACGTTATTAACAAAACATTACACAAACTATAATGTTATTATTATTAATAAGTATAAAAATGTACAACGAGACAACGATACCAGATAATTTTGGTTCACGGATTTGTTAAAATGTATTGTATTTTTTGAGTACCTAATGTGTCCACAGCGGTGTGTTTATTATTTTAAAATACATTTTGTTAAATAACTACTAAATCTTACATATTATTTTTTAGATTTAATTTGATTTTATCATCATTAAAAATGAAAAAAAAAATGGAAAGTATTTAAATTAGCTGTTTTGTAAATCTTATATTTACAAAAATATTCGAATAATAGTATTTTTATTAATATAATGTCAATGATCTAATTTTTAAAAGGTACAATAAAAATTGTATATTATTGTATAGATATCCATACAATATACAATATAAATATTACGACACGTAGACCTATTTCAATATTATTTCTAACTGTTTTTTACCAGTTTGTATAATTTAAAAAAGTCTATTGAAACTAAGATATTCATACATTTTTCCATCTTATTAACTAGAAAATATTGTAGAATAATGAATAATAAAAAAAATTACAATTTTAACAATATAATCTAGTGCAAAACGTTGTCTAGTTTTTATATGCATTTAACAAATTTGTTGGGTTATTAAAAATCAATTTTATATTATAAGGTATTGTTAATGATGAAACAATTTCCCGATCAGTAATCTTTGACCAATTTTTGGTAATTTTTCAAGTAATTTTGTAAAAAAAAAATATATATATAAATAAATTGAAAAATGGCTTCATTGGACACTAGATAATATTTAGTGATGTGACGAACTGTTCAATTTTAGAACAGAATCGAAACGAACCCAGGGTGTTCGGTTCGTTTCGAAAATCCAACTCAAAATTTAAAATATTCAAACCCAACTAATCACAAAATAGTGCCGTTCGAATATCATAGAAAATTTGTACCTAATTTGTCGAAAATCGCGAAAAAATAAATTTAAATAAGTATTTATATTTTTATTTTTAGGATGGATATTTTTCGTAATATATATGAGTACTTATTATTGACGAATTTATTATTATCGTTAATTATATCGTATAATTATCGTTTATCATTATAATATGATATGATGTACTTATTAAAAATTATTTACGAATCATATATTCATATTCCATAGTATGCTGTAAATATAGAAATTATGTAAATGAATATGTAAATATATTTTAAATATTTTAAATTAGAAATGTTCTGAGAACTAGATCTAGAACTGAAAAAATGGCTGTTTTTATTGTTTTAATTGTTAAAATTAAAATATTTAAATTATAGCACAGAAGTGTAATAATTATTGAAATGAAAAATAATTATATATATTGAATAGGATAAAAGTTATATTGAATTTGTCAGATATCCGTAAACATCCTGTTAATATATATATATGTGGCTGAGGCCTTGACGAATAAGAAAACCACTATTTTTTGTATGTATATAGTATATATATTTGAAATAACTGAAAGAAAAGGGAAAAAAGTTCCAAGCTCGCCGGGCATTTTGAAAAGAGAATGGTGGCAGGCCTTGGTATTGCGAAACTTTTCGACTAAGTTCGCATTTTAGAAATCACTTTGACTGTCAATGTGATTCCGATAAGAACAAACGGGGAAATCGGTTTTCAACATTCCACCGACAACAACAATTTCGAATTCCTGACAAAAAGCACACGCGCCCTTCCACCGGTCTACTTCCCCCGCCCCGTTCGGATTCGGAACATTTTGTAATTTTATTTTTAAGGTAATTTAAAAACTATTTTGTGTAGGACATTTTAAGCGTTAATTCGTTATTTCCAACTAAAGTTCCGACGAATGCAATAACTTTTGTTCTATTCTGTACTTTTATTTATTTTTAATTTTCAAATTAAAAAACAGGTTTAGACTTCAGCGTTGTAGTTAATTTTTTTTAAATTCCATTTTAGTCATTACCACCATATATTTAAATATATAAAATTCAATCTTATAAAAATAAATTGTCGTTAAAAACTTTTTTCTATAGGTTTGGTTATTAATATTATTTAAAAACAATATTGGTGGGAGTGTGGATATATAAAAATTAGCTGTTTTGTCGTACCTATAATGAATCAACTACACTACTTTAGTGTTGGTCGATTTTAGTTGAAATTCATACCCTTATATATTTAAATATACAGTAAAATTTTTCAAAAACTATAGATACAAATGGAAAGAGTTTTCTCTATTTATAACTAAATTTTTACGATTAAACAAACCACCAATCTTAAATAAAAATGTTGTATTATTTTTAATTAATCTAATTTTTCATCATTTAAAAAAAAATCTACTACGACGTGTTGTATTTTAGAAGAATAACGAAATATATTATTAATACAATGAATAATATGCAATATACATATTGTAGTGCGATTGGTTTAATTGTATAATGTATAATATATGATTTATTATTATTTGATTTTTAAAATTATAGGTATAGCTGCAAGTTTATATTATAGTCTATTTTTTGCATCGTTATTTAATAACAGTATATATCTTATGGAAATATAAAAATATATACGTAAGGGTATATATTATAAGTAGGTAGTTAAACTATACGTAGTTTTAAAATAGATTTTCAATTAACCAAACAATGTACGGTGTATAAAGAAAGAGTGTGTATTTGTCGTTATCATTGCAGGCGTTCTACTGTGGAAAAACAAGAGGTTTTTCAAAAACCTGAACCCATAATAAAGTTGGAAAAATAAATTCAATTTTTTTAAACATACATTTAAGCATATATTTAAGATTATAATATAAAAATATGAGAAAGTAAAATAATAACCTTCGTATTATTTATAGTTTTGTTAATAGAATTTGTGTATACTATAAAGGTATCTCAAATGAAAAAAAGTTGGTTGTAATTAGTCAAAAAGTTAATTTCCAGTTTAATATATTGTACATGGTTTTTAAAAATCATTATAAATGATATAAATACATTTATTAAAAATATGTTTGTATAAAGTGTAAATAGTGTTAACTTGCGGTAATAGATAAAAATAATATTACGTTAAAAGCAATTTGATAAACTAACTTAAATTTAACATTTATTTTTCTAATGCACAATATTAATAATCTTTTATCTATTGGCTCATGTTGGGATTTTTTTTATATCGATCCTGAATGTATTATTGGCTAGAATTGTTGATATAAGATATTGATAATATAAGGTTTATATTAGGATTATTATTATATACTATTATGTGATCGAGACACCGACCCACTGTTTAATTTTAACTTTGAAAACGTAATTATAGTTCTAGTAAAAGGTTTAATAAAAATCGTATTCTTAAATAATTAATAATAAAGGTTCCGTGGTTTTATATTTATAGTATAGGTTTTTTTTTTCGGAAATCATATAGTCGGATTTTATACTACGCATTCGTATATAAAGAAAATGACAAATAATGTTGTCATGGTTACTATATATTACTGAAATAATATACACGGTGTCTGAAATCAAAATTAAAAATAATGTATCTTATCGTTTAATTGAAAAAATGATATATCAATGATTTGAAATTCAATACATCTACTAGCAGTATTTTATCTAATAAGTACAAGTGCTTCCACCCCCAATTGATAGATTTTTTTTTAAATTGTATTTTAAAGATTTTTGAAAATGGAATACAGCCTTTTTATTATTAAATTCAACGACCTAATAGTTTTGTTTAAAGTACGTAGTTTATATATATATATATATAAATATATGTTACCTATATAATATATTAAAAAAATCCATTTAAAAACACATAAAAAATAGTTAAAAATAAGTACATAATATTATGATAAACTTGCTTCTATTTTTGCAAATTTTAGGTAAAAAATACGATTAAAAATAAAAATTCAATTTTTAGAGGATATTTGATAATTTTTCGCCAGAATGGAAAAAGTATATTGTAAGAAAAACAAAATCTTAATACAAATGTTATATAAATCACAATAAGTTATTTGAATTAAATTAAATAATTAATTTATTATGAATTTTTGGCAATTTTGAAAATGTTAGGATTATATTTGATTACCTATATGTGATGTGAAAATGTGAACCGTAAAAATGCACATACAACATGCAAATTAAATAGTAAATACAAATAATGAATTTTTGTGTAGTTATGTAAATAAGACTATAAACAAATGATAAATTTGTGCCGTATATTAGATAACTATTATATTCACTGTTTATTTATTATATAATTTATTTTATTGTCATTAATATACATTTGTATATGATTATTATTTATTTTGTCGATTTTTCATGTTGATTTCGTTACGTTAATTATAGACGTCTTTATCAAGTTTAGAAATAGTGGTAGTAGGAAAAAGAGTATTATCATATTCATAAAACAAAAAATATTAATAATTCCAAGAAATTTAAATGTTCAAGAACGAATAATTGCACGTTCAATTTATTGATAAAATATATGTTTTACAGTTTATTTAATTGTAGTTTGAATTTTTCAGTGTAATTTTTTTATATTATTTTTTTTTTTTGTGTGTATTCGATTTTAATTTTTTGGTAAAAGGAAAACTATTCAAAACACAACTGATATTATAAAGGTCATTCTTGGGTATTTCTCAGTAAACATTTGGCGTGTATACAATCTGCGATGTCACGCCAATTCCAAATTTCGTCGTGTAAACGGTATGCTAATTGTGTGCAAATTACTCGAGGAAAAAATTAACGAGCGTGACCGTCAGTCGCAATGAACGTGTGTTTCATTTCCAGTAAAGTAAATTTGTGAGACCTATCTTTGAATTTTTATATTCATTTGATGAATGAGGCGAATTTTTTTGGAGGGGAGATAGTGTGTGTTCACACACCCTTGAAATAAAATGAATATGTATTTGGCATATAGACGTTATTTAATGTGCCTTGGCTTTTGGGGCATCAGATTATATTCGGCGAGTTTATTGCAACGCACATAAAAATAATATATAAATTAATTTCTTATTATACAATTATCATATTATATATTTCGTATATTACCAGCAGCTCAAAGAATCGAATTGTTTTTATTTTTTTGTTACTTGTGCCCGCTCTAAATACATAGTGCAGATGGTCATCAGTTAAACGTGATCGGTATGGATTTTTATTTTTTTTTCATATGAGAATAGGCCTGTTAACACATGTAAGTGGATCCAAACTTACTGAAGTATTTTGCAGCTATATTTTTAATTTTTGAAAATAATGCAGGAAGTTTAGTGAAAAGAAGTAAAGACGATTATTTGAATGAGTCTTTTAGCATATCTTGTGACTGCAGAACTACTATTATTTCCATTTGAAGTTCAACAGGGATATCATCAACATCAATACGAAACGGATTGGCGAGTAATTGAAAATATTGTGAATGTCGTTTGAAATCTCGAAATCGATTATTAAATTCCTGTTGAAGTATCGAAATAGCTTCAACAAATTTAATACTGTTAATAATGAAAATACTGACGGTTCAAAAAGTTTTTAACAATTCGGAAAATGTGTTAATTAATTTTTTTCAATGTGAGACCGTAAGAGATTTAACTTAATTTCCAAAGATTTATTATGAGACCACATCATATTATCAATAGTACAGTACGTAAATACACACTTATTCTACCTTATCGGTAACCGTCAAGATATACCTACCATTTTATGATAAAATATCCGTACGTATATTTATACGATTTCGTCGTTCTAGAATTTAAAGCGGGCCGATATAGTGGGAGTAGATAATCGTCGTCCGTGTGGGGGTTACTTGTGGGCCACCTTGTGGAACACCGCGCCCCTTTTTCTTTTTGTCGGCACACTTACATCACCTAATATTCTGTTGCCGACAAAATTTGCGGGCAGTGTATTAACGTAAGAGGATTATACAGCATTTGACTGACCATGAAAGCAGACTAGCATAGCTTTTAGCCATTTCGGATACGTATATGTTTGACCCCACAGTCCTAACAATACGGATATCTTATCATTATTTTGTGCGTTGTCGGTAGATTGATTTTCCACGTTGCCTTACACCGTAAATTATCTTGCACACATTTATCGATATACATCTCATATTATTCCTATAACATTAATTTTTATGTATTCGTATTAAATGTCAATATCTCGCAGTGGACGTTTATAATCCATGTTCTGTATTCATACTCGCACGACTCTGACTCACAAAACCGCACACGATCGTAGTTGCTGACGTTGTCGTGACTTGGATCGTACAAGCTGTCTGAGACAACCGTTCGAAATATATATTTATAAACTTTAAGTATATATTTCGACAGAGACAGATATTGTGATATCAAATATTAAAAACAACGTAGATGTTCAAAATAGTGACCATTTATTGACCTCGCGACCCCACTATTATCATTTCCAATTCATCGTATTATTTTACTATACATTTGTACGTCGAGAACTCTAAGAAGCGGACAAAGGTACGTGGATTTATACAACAAAACGTGTTACAAAATGAAATAATAACCCGATAGGTATACTATAAAATCGAATGAAATCCGTAAAATACATCGGGCATGTGGTTGTGGCCATTGAAATAACACAATTCCGCGTCATTGTGCACACAGTATAACGTGTGGCGCGTATAACGGTTTATACCTACCTGCGCCTTCATATGCCCAGATTGCAATAATATTTTATTCGTGGAGATTATATTATATATATTTCCAGACACCTTATTAATGTGATTTTCATTTTGAATCAAACGACACTTGTTCACACATATGAATTACGGAAAGTCATAATAACTATTAAAATTAAAATATCCATATACAATTTAAATTTTCATTACACCAACCATAATCGTATTTCCCCAAACATTCATTGTTTTCCCTAAGGCAGTTCTCGTGTATACATATACTTGAACGTACTCATATATCATACATACATATAATATAGTACGTATCGAGCATTTCTTTGCATTTTTTCTCATCACTTTCGTATCGAAAACCCCCATAATTTTATATTAAAGTACTATACTCATATAAAAATTCCTGGCTAGTAATGGAGCACGGCAGATGAATTCACTGGGATCCCGCCTTATCTTATACCTGTACTCCGTGCACGTTAAGAAAGAGCCCCGGCTCTGGTTGAAAACTCGGCCATTACCGGTATTATACCTTCCGTAGGTATAGTATGTGTATGATGATGGGCAAAAAATATTGGCGTTTTCTATGCAAACGTAGCGTAGTTTGACTATGGCGAATTAGCGTGGTGAAACCGGTCCCCGCCGACTCGACAAGGCTCTTTCTTAAGAGGCCGCAACACCTGCGATTTTTAAGGAGTTCTGTACAGGCAATTTTTAAGAAATATTATGATAAATAAAAATTTAACAATTTAGAAATATTTATGTACATTTTAAAATTAATCTAAAAATAGCCCCGTAACCCGTAACACTTTTTATTGTTGTGTAATCACGAAATTTCCGCCTAAAAGACCAATAAGCGTGACAAAATTGTGGAACTATGGAAAGTCGGATTTACAATCTGTAAACAGATTTGAATGTGTCGGCCTGTCTTCTAGGGATCGATCGAGGCATTTTTCTTTATTATTACAGATTAAAATAAAATAAATGTTTAAAATTTTTGATTTTTAATGATAAATAAACGATTAAAAAATGAAATAAAAATAAACGCCTCGACCGATCCCTAGAAGACAAACTGATGAATTCAAAACAGTTTTCAGAATTGAAATCCGACTTTTCAAAGTCCCACAGTTTTGTCACGCTTTTAGGTCGATTTTTCGTTGGTGTTGCGGCCTCTTAAGCTGGGATTGGAAGCGGTCATTTATTAAAGGGTTGTGTATAGGTAATTATTTGAATTATTCACGTTACGCAGTGTTTTTGTGTGAGAAGTATTTTCGCATTTCTATGTTTCGTGTGTGATAGAGAGACAGACAATCACAGCTTCCAATCCCTTTAAGATAATAAATAATATGTTATACGTATAGGTACCGTTTATTATGCACTCTGCAGTGGCGTATTCTAAGGCTCCCAGCCCTTCATAAAATCCATCAAATTGTATTATCTCATTGCTAAATTACAAGTAGATATTGAAATTATGTTTGATAATAACATATACACTAACATATATCTACATAGATTTTAACTCTAGGAAAATTGGTAAAATGTACATTGTGATACAGACGTTAATGTACTCAAACGTAGTTTCACCCCCTTTCCTTCCCATAAAAAATTGAAGTCAAATATACCACTGGCCCTCTGAGTAATAAAAATCATCTCAAATAACATCACACACAGCTGAACGACGTGACTCTGTAAAAATATTATAATAAATAAATATATTTAAATAAGATACAAGAAACCTATTTTTACGAATTTAGGCTTTTATATAGGTACATATATGTGTCGGTCGTATCTGTTCAACCTTACAATTCGTTACTATACGTAGTTTCTGGCTAATTTTTTCACTTGACAATCGATTATTCCCATCATACAATATATCGAAAACGAAAGAATATATTATAATGTTTAGTAACTATATATATATATATATATACTAAAACTGAACTGATAATGAACTAACGGCTAAGTCGGGTAGGCAGTGGATATTTATATAAAAAAAAAAAAAAAAGATAGGAAAAGAAAACTATCGAACATAAATAAAAAAAAAAATATTCCGAAGATCAAACAAATCTCCATACGAACAACGGACATCTTGCGAAAAGAGAAGATTTATAGTGCAATAAGAATACCGCGAAATGTATATATAGTATTATTTGAATTATAATACTCGCGTTATCGATTGATTAGGAATACCACAGAATATACAGAAGGGAATCTTGATGAAAATTACATGGGTTTAAACATTTTTGGTCCCACCGTCTCATAAATATAGTGAGTTTTCATAATATTATATAATGATAATAATTTCTAGATAAGTTTACATTATAGAAATGCTGATATCCACAGACATTATATATATATATATATCTATGTTGATATCACAATACCATATGCTTCATTATCAGCAGTATGACCAAATACCGTAGAATAATGGGAATTTCATACGCTGTTGAATTTAGAGAATTTAGTAATTTTTCAATATGTCCGCGAGGTTCCCTTCCGTATATCCTGTGGTAATACCGTGTGGGTGAGACCACCGCGGTTGACAACACAATAACGACAAAATAATAGACGAGAAGTTAAGATATTAACATGGTGTATAGCTGTAATATAGATAACGAGCAGCTTCTGTCGACTCGTTTAATTTCGTGTACAAACAGATCTACGTTTTAGATTAATAAATTAGCTTAATGTATTTTAAAATTTAATTTTTTTTTAGTCAACAGACCCCCGACTACGCGCGATCGTTAAAAAAATGCCCGCACTATAATACCTATACAATATATAGAGGCATATTTCGATCGTATCGTTCTGTATATAAATGTAAAGTGTACATTATTCTGTTGTACGGGAATACTAAAAATATAACTACACAATTTTTTTTTTTTTTTTTTTTTTGCCCGACTGGAAGTATCGAGAACGGCCGGATGATCCCTTCTACCACGTGAGAAAGACAACATCTGGCGTCATACGGCCTGCGCCGCCTCTCACGGGGGGAGATCAGATGCAAAGCCTCTACCAAATACGATATGAACGACGAAAATAATTACGCACGCACGAGAAAAAAAAAAAGTACCCCTACCATGCAACTGTTGCTTGCACATGTTATGGGGGGGAAAAAAAAAAAAAAAAACAATAAATTTGGTTACATACATCGCGCACCGGGAGAGAATAGTATCAAAATAAACTTGTTGCCCCCGCACAGCAGTAGTATATTTAAGACAAACACGACTTCTGAAAGTGAAACCGTAATTTTCACCGAGAGGAAAACATTTTATCATTATATAATAAAATTATATTGCTAAAAAATGAATGCAAGAGCATGCATATACGGGTGTACCTATATCTAATATAACAATATACAAAATTTGATAATCTCACGAATCTATAACGATAATCTCTGGTAATGTTTTATTGTCGACAACGATATTCTCATTATCTCATTATCATCAAAAATAATTGGACGTAATAATACGTATACGTGTGTACAATAAATAACATAATATGTACAGTGTAAACACGCGTTATCATTTTTTGTGATATTAAATATCTTTAAATTAGATTATGTAATAAAATATATAAATATGTTAACTTAAAATTGTTTATTTTTATAGAGTTTGTATGGGAATGTAATACTTAATTAAAATGTTTTATGCTATATAGGTACCTACATCGATTCCATTGATTTCGAAAAAAAAAAAAAAAATAAGACGAACGAAAAAAAAACACCAGTGATCAGACGAAACCGGTCAAACTACCTATATACACATATACGTTTGACCAAGTCATTTGCCATATATTTTATAATCAGTTTCTTTTAGCTTTGAAGTTGCACCTAATTAAATTATTTTAAATAATTGATTATAATGTGTATATTAGCTCAGTCGCGACATTTTAAAAATTCTAATTAAAAATTAATAATATAATACGAAAAGCGTAGAAAATAAACATAAATTTAGCGTAAAATTAAATAATTTAATAATATATAATCATTCTGGCCGAGTCATGACTGTAGTACGAGTATAATACATAATAATATAGTATAATATATTATATAGGTACAATGAAAGCCGAAACTCGAGAACATTTAGATTCAGGATAATCGATACATGTATAATAACTATATAGTCGTAACTCATGAGCTGTATTTAAGTACCTAGTTAAAGTATTGAAAACTTTAAACAAAATAACGACATTCAAGAAAATTATCAACGATTATAACAATCACTTAATTATTAATAATTTGATATTCAATTAATATCTATAACAGAATAATATATTTTCACGTTCAATTCGAAATCGATCGTACTATATAGGTATTTTATATTCTTATTAATATCGCATATCAAATACGAGAATGAGATCATGAAAAAAAAACTACTGATTAACTGACCCGTTTCTGAGATTAAACTATTATGAATATAATATTACGTTCTATCCTTAGATATATTTCAAAAAACTCCTATGCTTCAATCACGAAATCAAAATACAAGACCTACGTGTTTTCGTTAAAAGTTTCAATTCAAAGGTATATGTAATTTATAATAAATCGAGTTAATAAATCAGAGTTTATCGTATAACAATAATGATATGATTAATAAATAATTATTTATAACCAAATCCACAATCAATAATACCGTATACCTATTATGTTTATTAAGATGATTAATCAAAACAATTGCCCATATATATATAAAAAAAATATAACTATGCACCTATTAGTGCGCACGATAGTATTCGAACGTATACGCACAATCCTTGATTACGGATTTATTGTCGAAAAAAGATTTGAAAAACTCGGAAAGAAATACATACCCATTTGAAAGGAAATAACCAACGCGGAATGTCGTTCACGATTTCATTAAAGTACAATATAATATGACCAAGTGCAGTATTATTATAAATCGTGGACCGGAAACCGTGGACGTTATTAACATCGACAAATGCACTCGTGTAAAAAAAAAAAAAAAAAAAACAATAAAACAAGCACCTACCCCCCCTCCTCCCACCAAAAAAAAAAAAGAACCATAATGACCGTAATATGCGTTTCTGTATGTTCGGACATCACTCTCCGTTACTGAAATAATCACACGGAAAAAAATTTAGAGGTTATTATTATATAATATAACTTATCATTTATAAACGTAAAAATTTTTAGAATTTTAATTGAATATGTTTCGTTGATACAAAAATAAAAACGAGTTAGTTAGTTAGTTAGGAAAAGTTTAGTGCTAAATTCGTTAAACGTATTTCAAATAATAACCTAAAAATATTATAAAACAAAACGAATAATAACTATCTCCCCGCAGTAACCAATTCAACGGTTTATAACTAATATGTACCAGTATAACTACTACAGACGGCCAGGCGGGTAGACGGGCGGACACTCGAGTAAAGATGTCTAATCCTATGTTTAGAAATGTAAAATAAAAGCTAAATATTCAATAATATAAATTTTTAGACGGCTTCGACGCCCCCTAGATATACTAAAATATAATATGTACCTATTCAAAATTTATTCATGCTCAAAATTCGGTTTATGAGTTCCACTCATAGGTTGAGAAACACTGCTGCTCTAATCAGTAGCGTATTTTACATTTTTTTCTAAGATAGATTTTCTTAGATTTTTGTAATATTTTACTATATTTAGGAGTAAAAATCGCAGTTATCAGATAAAAAAAAAAAAAAACTATATATTATACTATACGTGTATATAGTCGTAATCTATATAGTAGTGACGGAGGGGTCTATGTACTCCCAAATTATTTTTATAAATAATACTTTTTCAGAATATTTAATTTGAATTTTTCGACATTTTTAGCCTTAAATAATTAAATGCACATATTATAATCATTTTCATATTCTCAGAATATTTTTGTAAAATATTTTGAATTACCCGAAAAATATATTATTTAGCACGAATAAAACGAGTGACAAAATTATTTTTTTCGACATTATATATTTTTATATTTATACATTTTTCCTAATTTCCTAACAATAATAAATTTTAATAGTTAAACGTAAATAGATATAACCTAATCTATCCTAACCTAATCTGATAAACAAATAATGATAGTTGTAAAATATTAATTTAGTAGACTTTTAGCTTTTAATATTGATGAATTCATTTTAAATTTTAAAGTTGATTGTTCCTTATAGTTTGATAATGAATGATAAAGTACCTATAAGAATCACGGCCTAATAATAATAATAATAATAATAATAATAATAATAATAATAGGTACAGTTCATAGATCTTTTATTACCAAAACTCCAACCAAATGTATATAAAATCATTGAAAATAGTAAATACACCCACTATAAAAATATTTTAATTGTTTAAAATGTTTTTGTTGTTTTTTACACGTGTTTATTTCCACGTTGAGTAAAACACGTACGTACTCTGTGAAATTTTCAAATATTTTGGGAATTATGAGGAATTTATCATTATTTTAACCTGTTATTTTGCAATTTTTTTCGATAGTTTTTTTCTTATGTGTTTGTTATTGAAAAACAGCCAGAACGGGCTCGGACTGGTGGCAAAATATGTTGTATACTTATAAGATATTATATAACATACTAAAAATAACTTTTTTGGGTAGTCCGAAACTGAATTTTGGATTGCTCATAACTCAAGGGGAAGTGAACCTAGCGCATCGTGGTTTTGGACACCCCGTCTTATGCTTAAAGCCCCTATCCATAGGTATACATTAGGAAGGTGGGGTGAGAACATAGCCCCTCTGGTGAATACCAATAAAAGTGACTTTTAATATGTTATACACCGGAGTGCATAAACTTAAACATCAGTTCGAGTCCGATCTGACTCTTGTTCAATTCGTAGTGATGATTCAATAATTTCCCCTCCATCGCCATGCCTATTATGTATAGCCTCTGTTCAATGAAACCTGCATTGCTGTCAGTCTCGCGAAGTGGACCTAGCTTTTCGTGCTTTTAGCCACTCCTTTCCTATTCCTCAAAGTTCATATCTGTATAGGTGTCTGTTGACGACCCGCAGAGGAGGATCGTGTCCCCCCCCCCTTGGAGAATAACTTTACAAAGGACTATTGTTCGAACCGGTAGCTTATAATATAAAAATGTTAAAATTGATTTACGTCTGCCCCCACCCCCAGAAATTTGTCCTACGAACACCCGCCCGTGCCTCAATCTAATTCTTATACAGTCGCTTTCACCCAAAAGTACGAATGTACGTAGATCTAGGTAATCAGTTTATTATTTTTCAGCTCATATAATTGGATCCCGGGATATGTCAAAAAAGTAAGCCCCCGAGTCATGCAAAGAATGTACATTTATTCATAATATTTTAATGTTGTTTATTTATGTTTAAATTAGGATAAGTTTATTTACTTGAGAAATTAATATATGTGTATATAAACAATTATAATATTATGATAGTTCATTATTTATATCGCATAGACCTCACCAGCGTGAAGTTATATATAAGTTATATATAAGATATATATATATATATATTAGTGATGTTACGAACTGTTCGAAAATCGAACTCAAAATTGGAAATATTCGAACCGAACTAAACACAAAATAGTTCAGTTCGAATCTCGAACCTAGGC